>JAYMSP010006922.1:0-10819 GCA_036897095.1 Plantago elongata
CAAGACTTAGCAGAACATACAGAAGCTGAAAAATCCGCCGCTGCAAGAAACCCTAAGAAACTAATCACACCAAAAACAAGCTACAGTGAGCGTCTGATGTCCGATTTGTGCCCACAATATATCCACGCGTTCGAAATTGAAAACCCTACAACCTCAGATGGTGCGTGGCTAACACGAAGGAACAGGAAATACAGAATCTGAAAAACAAGCCTCCGCAAGAAAACCTAAGAAACCGGTAAACCAAAAATCACCAACAGAGAGCGTCCAAACTCCTATTAAGACCCACAAGATATCTACGCGTTCGAAATCGAGTTTCCTACATCAATAACTGGCGCGTGTTGAAGACAACTAAACCAAACTGACACAAAGTGCAAAACACGCCGCCGCCGTCGCTTTAGGTAAAAAAGTATAACATATCTTTCTAGGTACCCACAGAGAGCGTCCGTACTCCAATTTCGACCCACAAGATATCCACGCGTTCGAAATCGAATTTCCTACACTAATTATTGGCGCGTGGTGACGTAGACTAAACAAAACGTACAGAAAATGCAAAAAACTCCGCCGCCGCCGCTTTGAAAAATGTTCAAGATTGAGTTGTAGAAAAATGATATTAAATCGAACCACTCGTATTAATGGAAATTTTGACAACTTAGATTTTAGACAGTATATAATATCGATACACACTTTCTTATCTAAATTAAATTTAGACTGGCCTATTATCAATAACAGGCTTATTATTGATTTATGTTATGGGTAAAAATCGTCTTAGATAGCGCACCTTAAATCCAATTCGTACATGTGAAGCTCTGAAAAGTAAGGATTATACCTCTTTTAGACCGGTTTACCTTGGACAAACCGGGTAGTAAATCAACTCGAGCGTCAGAGCTTTACGTGGAGTAAATATAATGCAATATGGTGGTTAGCTTACCTTGAAGGGGAATAAATATGGGTACTTATAGAGTTGATCCGGGGAACCAAATCCACTAAATTCTGGACTAATGCCACATCATGCACGTGGTCCGGATAGCAGGGATAGACCAAGAGTGGTTTACTACAAGGTTAGGCTAGAACCTGTTGTAGACGTCTGGGTCAGATACATTTTTTAGGTTGGATGATCTTCAATACTTTTTGAAAGTGCAGGATGTTTGAGACATTGTTAGAACTATTATTGCTACAACAATGCCTGCAACATCCACTGGTCCGGATTTATGAACTTTAATCGGTTAATTACCATTCTTCAGTAACACTTGCCTAGTTCCACGTGTGTTTAGTCTTTGTGTCTTGCAGGATTCTTCTTATATCAAGAGAGACACCATCGAAATCATATCTCAACAAGAGATCAAGATCGACTGATTCTTGGAGTGAACAAAAAGCAAATGACTCTTGGTAGTTGAGATTTTGTGGACTCTTGAAAACAAGGATAAGCAACAAAACCTATGGGCTTGATCTGGTCAGATTGAACATCTATAAATACATGATTGAGCTCATTGTGAATGGTACTTCATGAAAAGCAAGAACACCATTGCCATAGCATAGATACTCTTCACGTTTTACTAGTCTTTGTAATCTTCTAGCTAGGTCTTCTAGATAGATAGGTTTAAAATATGATTTTTCTATTATGACTAGTGTTTTGTGGTTCAAGGTCTCTTGAATCTTTTTGTACATCCATTGCTTATTTTAGTGGATATTTGCTCATCTAAGATTATTTGCTTGCTTAAATGTGTATTTCCGCTACTTTATTTCATACTCTGTTACACGCACTGTTGCTCCAACATTGGTACCAATATTAGTGAAAACAACATATTAGTACAAAAGTCCCGGTCCTATATTCTTTCAATTGGCATCAAGAGCCAGCCACCTAACTGATTGGTGTATTGGACTTTTGTACTTGCTAATATGAATTCCAATAATCCACTTTTGAATAGGTTACCGATTTTAGATGGTTCAAACTATCACTATTGGAGCATTCGTCTAAGGACGCATATCAAGTCCATTGATACGCGTGCTTGGAAGACTGTTGTAGAGTGTTACAAACTTCCACGACAAAGGCCTGATAAAGACGAGGATGTTATTAACAAACCTGAAAGTTCATGGACTGAGGATGACATAATCCTCTTATAATGAGAAGGCTCTCAATGCAATCTTTTACAACATTGACCCTCACATGTTTAGGCTCATTCATAATTTGTACAACTGCTAAGCATGCTTGGACATCGTACAAAATCATTGTGAGGGTGACTCAAGTGTACGTGGGAGCAAAACCAGAATGCTTCTAAGCAAATTTGAGACTATGAGAATGGAGGAAACCGAGACCATCAAATCTTATTTTGAGAGGATCTTGGACATCCAACGAGTGCCAAATGCTTGGAGAAACACTCTCCAATAAGCAACTTGTTTACAAGGCTACTCGATCTATCTTCTAGGTTTGCTATAAAGAGGTACATAATGGAAGATACTCAAAACTTAACCACAATGGACTTCCATGTTCTCATGAACAATCTCAAAAATCATGAGATGTCTCTCAATGAGGAAGTACCAACAAAAAACAAAGCCATTTCTCTTCAATTCAAATCCAAAGGATCTGGTGATTTCAGTGATGATGAGAAAGAAATGTCCTTGGTTGTCTTCCAAAGAAAATATGATTCCTTAGTCAAAAGGTTTAACAGAGGGAAACTCTTAGAAGGCCGGACTTCCTCGTCTCCTCCCTCTGGTAGGCAAAGTCCTAGAAAGCCATTCAATCAAGCTAAACTTGATCCAAAACTCTTGGAAATAGTTCAATGCTTTTAGTGCAAAGGATGAGGTCACTACCAAAATGAGTGTGCAATCACTCTGAAAAAGAAAGTAAATTCATTTTGGATAAATTTGAATGAAGATGAGGTTTCAGATTATGAAGCCAATGACTCTGACAAATGTGAAGATTCAGATCAGCAAGTCATGGCTCTTTCAACTCTTGTTACTAGTCAGAATATCGAAAAACAATATGTGAGTCACTGTGGTAGTCATAGTGAGACCAATAGTGATAGGAACAATATTTGCGAACCTGTAGTGTATCTTGGATACGATGATCCAGATGATCCAGAGAACTTTTTATCTAACGAGCAAAAATCTATTGACCACTTGAATATGAATTACCATTGTTTGCATGGATCTCTTATGTTTGACACAGGTTCTCATCCAGATCAAGACGTAGGTCATGATTAACTAATCCTTGAATTACAAGCTATGTCTGAAGATATTATGCTAAAATACAAGTAGATGAAGAGATCTATCAAACCTCTGGAGAAGGATGCTAGGTTCCAGGAATTGACCACCAAGCTAGAAAAAGTCGAGGGGATCCTAGCTAAATGGAATACATATAAGATTGCTGGTGAACAGGATTTTCAATCTCATAAGGAGAATATCAGACAATTTATGGAAAGACTTGGTCTAGACTGCTCTATGAACTACACCTTACCCATGATTACTACTGGAAAATCTCAGGCTGATACCACTGTGTTTGAGATTATAGGTGCCTCTTTTGGATCAACACGGTACATGTCAATGAGAGTTGAACCCATGTGTTCTTCAACCAGCCGGTTAGACAGTATGATTTTCATATGCACACCTACAAGGTACAAATTATTTACCAATCTTATCTGCTTTACTAAGGGTGAATATATTCTCAATACATGTTTGGCACTATATGCTTAGGGTCATGCTACATTGGGAAAACTAACACTAAACTCATTGGGTTTAATGGTTTAAATTGTGCTGAACACACCGATTGTCGAAAATCCATTAGTGATGGATGGTTTTATTTAAGGGGAAATCTGGACTCATGGTATGGCAAGAAACATCGCTGATGTGTCTTATTCACTAATGAGCCAAAGAGTGACTCTATGGGTAGTTATGTCACTCAGCTCGGTTGCCTAAAAAAAGTGCTACTTGGTAAAAAGATGTTGAGTGATACATTATGTGATATCTTTAGTGCCAAATGCATTACTAGGAATCCCCATGTAGACCCTAAGTACCATATACTCAATAGCTCATATATGAACCATCATCTAGACACCAACAGAGCCTTCAAACCTAGAAGAGCTCTAGAGTTGGACACATATTAGAAGCACTTTCATTGCCATTGTTATCATAACATCACTGATCAGCAGGGTTATACTTGTTTGTGATGTGAGTCTTTTATTGCTTGTCATTCCTGCTTCTAGTTTGTGTCTAGGTTAGTGCTAATGGTTTGTTCAGTAAGTTTCTCTCTCTCTCTCTCTCTCTCTCTCTCTCTCTCTCTCCCCCCGTTATCTTGAGTATTGTAGGTGTCCTGTTTACTTGATTGTCTCCTCTCCCTTGCACTATTTTTTGAAGCAACTAAAAGAGCCCAATGTTGGCTAAATAAAGAGCCCAATGAAGGCCAACCAAGAAGAGTCCAATTGGGATCATGTTTTGTTGTGACTTTGCTATCGGTAGCACTGGTACTGTTGCAGTCCACTCGATTCTCTAAGACTACATTGAATCATATATATTTTGTGCACCCAGTTCTATTAGAGACACCCAATTTCCTTGCTATGAGTTGTGTGTCAGCCTTCACTCCGTATAAGCCAAAGCTTTGGACGTGATTCATGCGCGTTCCAATTATTTTACATGGTTCGCTGGCTCATAGTAACCCATAGGTTGTCTGCATAGAGGCCTCAACTAAGTTGCTTTGGTTTAATTTACTTTTTGAGGAGTCAAGATATGGACTGAATCCCATTGCTTTAGGTCTCGATGTGAGTTAGATAGAGAGTTGATCTAATTGGCTTATCATCTCTGTCTACATTATGTCACTGAGTAGCCTAAAACTGCATTTAGGGTATGATGTCTTGGTTAGTATGTTTGTCTTTAGATGAGAAAGGGTGTTGATGGGACTATTACTGTTATTGTTTGTCTCATAGTGGATTTGACATTGGCAGCGTTGCTCAAACCCTAACTTGATATCAGGAGTTTACTTAAATTTAATTACCTATTACTACTTGGTATCTGTAGAGGATTGGGTGCTCTATTGCATACTTTGATAATTTGTTCCTTGGTTATGCATAATCCTGATTCTTATGTATCCGAAATATGATATTTGTCGGAAATATGTTTGAACTTGGTTACAACTGAGGGATTAGAAACAATGAATCTTGATTAAATGCTTGTGTGACTTACTCGTTCCCAGAATTCAAAATATGTCAGTAATTCAATGCTTTGAGTATTTGAATTAAAGTGTGACTCTTCGGCTTCTGAGTTCATCTCCCTCTTCTTCTTAATTGTTTTAAATAGTGTGTCTTCTCTTATTTCTCTCACAATTCCTTACATGCCTTCTTTCTTCATCATTAGTTTCTTCTCTTTGTATTTTCATCTGTTCTTCTCCTTGTGTCTCTCACAGTCCATCTCACCACCATGGACAAAGAAGCTCTAGACGCTGAAACCCTATTTCAACTCTCCAACCCCACCACTCCATCCTCATCTCCTAACCCTTGTCCTGATCAGCCCTCTCCCCCAGTCTCTTATGCCGATCGATCTCCTAAGGGCACCACCAGTTCCCCACCAATGGAGATCCCAGCCTCTGTCGGAATAAGTCCAAATTTAGGGGGAGCACCTGAAAATGAAAGCCCTAATTTAGGGGGGAGCAGCTGACACTGAAGAAAGGCCTCCCAAGAAGCTCAAAGGTCGGGCTCTACGGGCCTTGTTCATGCAAAGGATAGCTGAGGAAGAAATATCACATGAAGAGTCCCCTGTTCCTGACTCTGATACTGCCACTGTCAGTGACTCTGTGGAAAACACAATGGAAGGCTCTGGGTTAAGCTTTTCTGCTACAGACGAAAGAACATACCATATCGAGATAGATGAGGAAGAGTCCTCAGCAGCTGAATCTGTCGAGGTTATGGACACCGATGAACACGCTGAGGTTGAGTCTCAACCTGTTCCATCACTTGCACCGGAGGATTTCAATCAACTGACTTATTCATTCAAATTCTACACCAAGGAAATGCTGCAAAGTGGGACAAGTTTGTGAATCGGCCAATCTTCAATGAGACCCATCTAAATGAGGAAAACTGCAGAGAACATCGAGTCTACCATTTTTTGGAGTCTCGTGGGTTGATAGGATATGTTACTGATTTGGGAGCCTATGTCCCAATTGTTCTCAAGGAGTTTTACTGCAACTTATCTGAAGATTTTGGCATAGAAGGAGCTCCTAAGCATTGGAGGACATAGCTTCGTGGAAGGCGTGTGTTTTCAGTCCCAAGAGGATTAATGAGTATCTAAGTGCTCCAGATGTTGAGGAAGGTAAACTTACTGTATCTATGGATGAAGTGGCTCTGGTTATCACAGGGGGCAAGGTAAATCACTAGAACTCTGATTTCAAGGCAAAAAAATCTAACTGCTCTAATGATGGCTGTAAGGATCGGACGTCAAGGATTATGCCGAACTCCTAAATACACATATCAAAACGTATAATTATAACAGACCCCGAATATAATTTACAGTCAAAAGTCATGTCATACATCTAATAAATTAGCAACGGAATAACTAGAGAAGTGTAGAGTCAGTCTGTCTATCCCCTCCTCACTTCGCGTTCTACACCTGGGAAATCATAATTAGAACAGGAAGAGCGTAAGTCATATAGACTTAGTGAGGATAATCAAGCATGTATCAAGTATGAGCATGAATGCAACAAGATAGCAAACCACCACAAGCTGTTCAAGCAATTTTTAAAATGGAAACTGTTCACAAGCAAGCAAGCAAGATCATAGCACATAAAAGGTGCTAGATTCACAGTACTGTAACAGTAACTGTCTTGGGCTGGACCAAACGGATCAGGTATTGGTCAAATAACAAGACGGAGGCGTGACCTCGCCGGAATCGCATATTATGGGCACAGCCCATCGCAACCCGAATATATAGGACCATTTGAATAGTCCGAACAAGACGGAGGCGTGACCTCGCCGGAATTGTATATGATAGGCACCACCCATCGCAACCCGAATATATAGGACTGTTTGAATAGTCCGAACAAGCAAGTAGGAGCCCGAAAGAATAGAGCTGCAGACCTCTTTATAAATTTTTGTCGACAAGTCGGTTCCCCAAATTTTCCAAAATAGTGTGGTTGCTTTTGAAATCCATTTTTTTCATGCAATGCATATCATGTGGAATAACAAGATATAACCATAATGGAATAGCAAGATATGACCCAAATGGAATAGCAAGATATAGCCAGAATACAGAACAACAGGTTACAGCGCGAATAACCAAATAGTTAGTAGTTGTGGTTAGTAGTCGTGTCTGTCAATCGAGATGTCATCGCATAGTCGAAGTCAGAGTCAAGCAGGCAAGCTAGCAAGCGGGAACAAGTACTGGAATAGGAAGACTTTGAAAGATAACAACTTTCCCAGGGCCGGATGCCGAAAACCTGAAATCACTCACCTTAGATAACCTCGAATCCTAAGCAACTCGCAAATCCTGATAAGGATGATACTACTTAAAAATTTATGAAGAAAGAATTGCAAGACTCCTTTAAACCCCCATAAACAAGTATACACAAGTCGAAAGCAACTAGGCATGTACTATACATTTAATCACATAGGAACTCACATTTTGTTGCTAACTATAATAACGATGAGCAAAATTAAAATACTGCAATCGCGTAATTGGACCAGACCAATTACTAAGATACTCAAGATCCAAGCAGTCAACCAACAAATTAGCCCAACCAACCAGCATACCAATCATGACAAGAAATAGTAAGCAAGTAAAAAATAAAAGAGATGGAAGGAAACTGAACTCGTAGTAGGTCAGGCAAAACTACAATGACACTACATACAGAGTATTTCAGAGAATTCGACTGGACTGTTCGAATAGTATGACTCGACAGAAACAGTACCAACATTGAACCCACAAGCACCCAGCAGACCCAAAATCAGTCCCAAACACATCAATTACCCACAAGCACACATCAGACTCAGTCAAGAAGGAAAAAAAATAGGCAGAGACTCCACATATTAGCTACAAAAATTTGACTCACAGATGAAGCAGGCATGAGGGAATTTAAACCCCGTCACCAACACTATTAAAAACCCACACATAGACCCAACATCAACTCAATTCGATCGGAATCACTAGGCATATCAATACATAAAACAGTAGCAAAAGTGTAAAGATGATTTAAAAATAATATGAGTATTTATTGGCTCCAGAATTGTTTTGCAAAAGTCAACATGCCGAAGAACTAGAGACAACAGTACTATTCATTAGGAGAAACTCATGGAAGAACCAAGATGTACACTTAAGGTATTCAATGAACACATCAAACTTCAGAAATTTCACATAGTATTTAATTAATCAACGCAACACATAAGAGACAAAGGCTGAAAAAGGCTTAATGAAACAAATTCACCAAAACTATAACACAAAAGCAGGTTTGCATAACATTTCCGACCACATTGTTTAAAACTATGACACAAGCATGTCTAATTACTTGATATCACAAATGAATCAAAGAACAACACCTAATTGAATGAAATCACAGACTCACTTGTGCATTCACAGAACCAATGAAATTCCAACTCACTTCATTTGTGCATTCACAACAAATCCAAAGCAACAGTACACACACTACACCATCTACCTGATATAACATCTTTCAGCATTCAACAGAAAGATACACACCATAATATATGGCCTACATGCGCATGCAAACTATGTAATTTGAGTGATGATTCAATTAGTATTAGTGTTCAATATATAACATCACAGCTGTATTATGATACATAATATTTGCATCATGATTTTTTTTCCCCATAATGGTAATATCTGCATAGTTTCCACTTTATACATCAGACTCTATGTATTGAATTAATATCTTCCAAATTTAATCAAAATGAAGAATACTTGCTAAAGTATATCTCGACTATCAACATATCAGAGAGATTATGCACCTGCTAAACCCTCCTATGAATTATTGCAGCACAAGTTCTCAAGTATCATGCATGCTATTCTCACCATCAAGATTACTAATACACTTACAAATTTGTTGGGTAATACTAAACTTTAAAGCCTAGTTTTCTTCCCCATTCAATCAGCATATAGCGAATCTTGCACAGCAAAGACTGTAGCAGGAAACAACCGTAGAAGAAAGCAAGCCTGCAAGTGATTCAACCAACCCCTTGTAGATTCAATTTTGCATAATCGTACCTAGCTTTCACGATTACAATTTATACATATAGGCTAGTCGGAAACACTCATAACTTATTAAGCTACCATTCCCTATTCTAACACAGACCTTCTAAGTTCTAATTAGAAACCGCTTCGTCACAATTTTGCTGCTGAGAGTCACATAAACATGTACATAATCCATTTATCATATTCACCCTTGAGGCATAATCAAAGTGTTCAAAATTCTGCAACTAACGCACACAATTTAACACGGACATTGTTACTAGCATACTACTGCTCAGAGTCACATAGCACAAATATAATCCAAGTCACAACCACTCAACAGATTCAAGATACGGTCTCAAAATGTATAGCATTTCTGCAGCTAACACATAAAATTTAGCACGAAAATTCGATCATGACCAAATCATATAACAACAACTAGCTGAAATTCAATCACCACTCACGACTCAACAATAGGTCAATCAATAACAACAACAAAACAGATTCAATCACGATCCACAACATACAACATATGAACTCGAAGCACGTAGACAATTTAGTAAAAACTAGAAAACAACCACATATCATGGCACTTACAGCTCGAAACCTATAACAGGGAAGAGGGCACATAATTCGGACTAGCAACCACTAATTTCGACTCGAACTTGACGAGGGGCAACACGAAAATCACATACACAACAACTTGATTACACAACCAATACGCAACAGACAACAGAAAGTCACACACACAACAGTCGACAATTAGCACAGCTAACCAAAACAGGGCACGATGGACTTAGCAACACGATTAAACACAAACGCAGTAATACAATTACAAATTGATTGACAAGGACAGTAACATGGACAAATTGAGTAAGGGAAACAATTTGAAGAATCATGGAAAGTTCAACCCGAATAAAACAAGAACGAATATGAAACACACAAACAATTCGCACCACTCCCAACCCAAACTTAATTAATAAGAGGAACATCACCTACTGGAAGAGTTAATCGAAGCGGGTAAGAGCCGATCGAATTGGACGTATGTGTGACTTCAGTGGGGACGATCAAAGTCAATCGATGGGAGAGGATCAACGGATGGAGCAAATTGAGATGTTGGGCGGTACAGGTGGATGGTGGGTTGAAGTTGCGAATTGAGAGGTGACAGTGGTGGTGGCGACATGAGGCGAGGCGGTGCGATGGTGATGGAGAATGAAATTGAAGAAGACGAGCCCTATTTATAGAAGCTCTGCCAGACCTCGCGTGACTGAGAAGCTTGGCCGCTTCTTCACCGCCTCCAACCGACTGTGGCGACTGATGGCTTCCGTTGGAAGCTTTCTCAAACTCGATCCATTGTCAGCTTGTGTCACAAGCTTCACCGCTCAAATCTTCCAGTTCACGAGTCGTCACACGGAATCAAAGATGAACGGAGAGAATTGCGGTGCCATTGTCGATTTACAGGGGGGAGTCGACGAATTGGCGGAAGGAATGAACGAATGGACTGAAGAAAGGATACTGGGGCGTGAATAGCCTAAGGCATAAGGGGTACAATCGGTTATACGTAGAAATATAAACCTATCTCATTCTGGACTCCAAATAACTCGTAAATAAATTTCAATAAATACGAATTCGACACAAGGGACGATATTTTATGTGA
>JAYMSP010006923.1:0-10818 GCA_036897095.1 Plantago elongata
GGATCTTGAGTTCTCTGTCTCTTCTCCAAGAGTGTGTCCTTTATGTGGTAGAGAATTTCTAGACAAATGCTCATTCTGAAGATTTCAAGTTGTTAAGAGCTTACCCCATAGAAAGATACAGTTTCATCGCCACATCCAGTATTCCCATAATTCATAGCTAAATCTTCTATACAAATATGAGTGTCCTCCATATCTCTACGTCCTCCGATATCTGAGAACTCTCCAGACCGGAGTGTGGGGAGGAAGCTATTCAACATGATCTGTCTTTTGTCAGCCATGGTTGAGTCCTCACAGATAATTTCCAACTGTGGAGGAAATGGCAGTAATTATAAGAAACTGCTGAAAATGAGAAACACAGTGGCACAGAAGAAATTGAAGAGCTCCAATGCATTTGGGATGAAATGCACACAATCAATGCAGCATAGACAACTTTGGTAACAGATAGCATATATAATTATATATAAGTACATTGAATAACGGTCAGCGAAGGAAACACTTGTATAGTTTGACAAAACCCTCAAGTCATATGTCTGTTTTATAACTACAAGCATTTCTGTAAGACTGAAAACCACACACATAAACATCATGTCTTTCCTTGTTCAAAAGACAAGGGCAAATTAAGAGCTCCCTGTCTCAGTGGGTATTGGGGAAAGGATGTAAGCACAGACCTTTACTTGCATTTTTCCAAGTCCTTCAAAAGTTCACCAGCAGTGCAACTTATCGGTACACCAAAACTCACACTGTGGGAATGCCCACATCATAATATATAGAGATTGAAGATAGTGTTACTGTGAAATGCATGTTAGGAAAGATATTAACTGGTTTCTATCCTGCTAAGATACAATAGTACTGTTTGGTTTCCTTACCTAGGATGTTCACATAAGTGCTTAAATGGTCCTAACCCGCATATCATCCAAAAATAAGTAACTATGTAAATGATCTTAAACGGTGTTCTGCCTTTTAGTTTCCCACCCCATCATTCGATACGAGTATGTTCACGGGAAAGGCCATAAAAGGAATCTAAAACACGGACGTAACAATACCAAATTTCACTTTAATTGAACCTTAGAAAGCATAATTGCACTGACGATTCCCATCTATCAATACGCTCCAAATTAGGATAGTTTATGGTATGGTCTACTGTCTACAATACTCGAGTACCAAGCAACTTCTTTCGAGCATGCTTGATGCTACGTCCACAACAAATTGTAATAACTATCAAAAGTTTAATTTTCAACCAAACAGCAAGAAAAGAAGCTTATCAATTATCATGATTATTCAAACTAGTTAAAAAAGAGACCCATCTCATATAATTGCAAGCACTGCACAACAACAAGAACAGTAACTCTAACAGCAGAAACAAGCTGCAAATAAGTGGATTGTTCCATTTTCAGGTAAACAGATGGATACTCAGAACCCATATAACTTAAATTAAAACCACATAATTTGTGTCTTAAATTCCACTGAAATGGAAACTCATTTCAAAATTCTGTACACACATAGAAATTCCACTCCCCCAACCAAAAAATCTGTATTACTGTATATTGTATCCAAATCACAACCCAAAAGGCCAGAAAAGTTCCCAGTTCACAATAGCCCAAGAAATACCTCAAAAAATCAAAACTTGAATCCAAGATATGATAAATATCACAATTTCACAAACATCAAGAACATTAAAAAAATCCTAAAAATGTCAACTTTATCACTGATTCCACAAAATTGCAAGTAATAACCAGCTCAGCTCTATCACCAGACCTTGATAAACCAACCAAACCTCAAATCAAACTCAAAACCCAAAAGAAGAAGAAAGCGTCAAATACAGGGCATAAATAGCAAAACTCGGAATATAATACTGACCGATGAAGAATCGTTCTGAGCAACCTGAGCACGCAAAGGCAAAGCTCTGACAGTAGCCGCCTCACCATCATTGGTATTGTTATTGTTATCATCAGCAGCAGAATTGTTAGCAGGGAGAGCCATATTGTCCATTATTCTATCAGTAACCTGGTCTGCATCTTGAACACACATTTTATGTTGCAAAATTGTATCTTTTGGGTAGTGGTCAACAGATTATGGTCTCTCTTTTTATTGTAAAGGTTTGCACTTTGTATTGCAAGTTGGTGTTGGGAATATTACTAGTTGTTTTCCTTTGTGTTAGGGCAAGGCAATTCGATTGGTTGGTTAGACTTTGGATTGGGAAGAAAGAAGAAGAAGAAGAAGAAGATTCAGAGAATATGTTGCTGAGTTTCTTGGCTGTGAAGGAGAGAAGCAGGCATATATGTTGGAGAACAGTAAGTATGTTATGTTGTGTTTGGTTTAGTGGGTGCATTAGAGGCAGCTGGTGGTGGTGGTAAACTAATACTTGTGCTGTAAAGTGTAAACTGCTATTCCTATGACGGTGCGGTTAACTGTTTTTCTTGCCAACTTGATATATTCTTCTTTTTAACCTCCTATGGTGGGTTTATTATGTAATCCTCCCGGTATATTGTTATCTTCGTAGTCAAACTCATTCTTATCGTATAAGGTGATATCTTCATCGATGAACTCGTTTTATTTCTTTCGATTAAGTTGAGTTCATTTCTGTTTAGTTATAATTTATGCTACAATTCAATTCAGTTCGATCCAATTCAATTTAGACTTTCTTCTATTCAACTTAAAATTATTTCAGTTTAGTTTCATTTAATTCAGTTCAGCTCTTTTTTATTTATTATAATTTATATTACGCTTCAGTTCAGTTCAGTAAATTTCAATGGGAGATAACGATCGAATAGAATAGAGTCTTAATTATGTTTTATAATTTCAATTTGCTTTAATTCAGATAAATACCGTTGGAGAGGGTTATGTAACGTAAGGAGTTCTGATGACTACAATAATTTTTTGGTGTATAATAAAGAAAGGAAGAAGAGCCAAAAAACTAAATTCATAATTCCATGTTACGCAATATGACACCACACTAATTTTTCCAGAAGGATCTTGTGTGATGTATGATGGTCCCTTCTTCAACGTGGTTACTACATTTAATTAGGTTTCTTTCTAAAAAAATTTCATTTCTTTTTAAACTAATTGAAATATACGGTTCATTAACATATACAAAATCGAGTACTACAACGATATGATAAATATTAAACCCGATAGTAAGATTCTGTGTGTGGAAAATTGCATCAGCATGGGTGAAAAGTGTGAAAGTTCTTCAGCAGCCGGCCAACTGCTAACTAGCTAGGAATTAAATGGAAGTTTATAAAATAATAGGAGTATAAAATACTACTACGGTTAAAACTTAAAAGGATGGTGTAAAAATATAAATATTTGAGACAACAAAGTACAACTCGATTGGTAAGTCGTATTCCCTTTGATTAATAGGTCGGATACGAATCACCTTTAATCATTTAAAAAAATATAAATATTCAGAAATAGCCAAAACAATAGGTATCATAGTTGTTCATTTGTTGTATTAGAAGTCAAAGACTTGGCGGATACACAATTTCTTTCTTTAAAAATCTCATTATGTCGGTTTTCGTCTGAAGATACACACATACATGACAGACATATGCAAACGTACCATATGAAACTTGTACACCTAGAAATATTGTTTTCAATTAACTACTAATAATAAATTGCAGTTGAATAAAACCTAACTTAATTTGTAAATTGCTCTCATCTATGCCACAAACTTTGGACTTTAAAATCGACAAAATTCCATAATGCAATCGGAAGCAGGTAGGATAATTAGAGTATGAATTGATTATGATTATTATGATTAGGAAATTGATTAGGAAATTGGGAGATGTTGAAAATTCTTTGCCGCAATTAATTAAGTGCAAATTGTCAAGCCCTTTTACTATAAATTTTTGGTGGATTTCAACATGTAAGTATTTTTAGACAAACATAAACATTTATACTGGTCTAGTTGCACCAAATGAAGTAAATAATTAATTCCCTCTCGATCGTTTACATATTAATTAAGGCACTATTTATTTGATAATCATTTTGGTTGGGTTGGTAAAAGCAAATTTTACTCTTTATAAGTGATTTCTAACATAATCAAAATGTATAAAAACCAAGTATATTTAATATATATTTTGATTAAAAAATGAACTATATATATCAATAATATACGTATGCTCATTCAAACGTAGTTATTTTTAGATAGTACGATGTATAACTTACTTGAATCTGGTAAAATTAACAACTTTTAAAGATAATGTTTTTTCCTATAATGGTTGAATAGTTATTATTGGTGAAACATTTTTTTTTAAGACATATTATTGGTGAAACTTGAAGAATAGTTCTTTGATGTCATTACAATTAGAAATAAGCGACCGTTAGTGATTAACATGACATTCTTAAATCTTAATTAAGTGGGATGAAATGATCGTCATTCAATCGTGTCAAAATGACATCAACCTAAAAGCACTTGGTTGGTCATCACTCGGGAAAATAGTTTAAAATATAACGTAGAGTATACACATTCATTTTATATATTACATAGTAATTATGTATTTTTCGTATATTTTATTTATTTAAAAGTTACTATCCCGATCATATTTTTCTTCGATTTGGTGATTTATTACATGCGTCGAGAATAATTTACACGTAGAAAGTTCTTTAAACATCGAAAGTATCTCAAACGATTGACACATGTCATATTGTGATTCAATTTCAAAAAATATTTTGAAAGAAAAAAAAAAGAATGAGGCATTTAAAAAATACAAAGTCATTGTGTCGAGCACGTAAAATATCCCATGCGCGTGAAATAAATCACAAATTTAAAAATAAAAATGACCGCAGTATATCTTATAAACAAATAACCACTATAATATATAAAAGAATACATAAATAGTATATAAAATAGACGTGTTTCATTTTACAATATATTTTAACAACATTCCCGTCATCACTCATCAGTTTAGGTTACCTCCATTTAATTAACAAAATTAATCATTCATAATTTTAAATATTATCCTTCTTGTTTAATAAAGTGAGTACCTTAATTTTCTCTCCTAGTCAGAAATTAGCACATATGGAGCCTTAAAAATGTAGGGATGGTCACTACGAGAGGGACATGTAACCATCCCACCCTGCCCAAAATTGACATGATATTTATGAATGGTACCATTACACATACGACTTTGATCTATGTTTTAAAAAAAAAACACGAGGACCTCATTTAAAAAAACAAAATTGAAAGGAGCTTCTGCCACATGTTCCACTCCCTTGATTAAACAAAATGATTAAAGAATAAAGAATGAACAAAGAGAAACCGAGTATATTAGACTCCTAAAATTTTAAATATAAACATTTTAATTAATTGTGATGACTGGTTTAATATGTCAAATTCCAAAAATAATTAGAATAGTTTATTCCAATTATATAAATTAAAGGAAATTGGACTGTGTTTTCTTGAAAGAAAATTTACTGGACTAAATTGAATTTAACTTAACTGAATTAAAGTAAAATTTAAATTATAATTATATCGATCTGAACTAAATTGAAATAATTTTAAACTAAATTGAAAACATCCTTAAACTACATGAATACAAAGCAAGAGAAGCATGCACATGATGGTGTTGAACTTGATGATGGATATTGTTGTTGTCTTTGGTGTGAAAAACACCCACTTATTGAAAAGGGAGAAGAAGATTAGGTTAGATTACATGACATATGTTTTTTATTGGTAATGATTTTGACACGATTGCTATTAATTGTTCGGACTAGATCATTTTCTCACTCGTCGTGAGATTGAAGACACGGTGCCTATATATAAATGTGATTTGTTAGTTTGATTAAGATTTTTAAGACAAGGACCATTAAAGATTAGATTTTTCTGGAAAAAAAATCAAAAAGTATCTTCTAAACACAACCCTTTTAGGTAAAATCAAAGTGCAATACTGACTCATCATCACCCACCACAAGCCCAAATTATGTTTACTCTTATTTTCACTTTTATAAAAAATGAACCGGTCGTATGTATAGATTGTTTTTTAAACGGATAAAGATGAATCGAACCCCAAATATATTAATTGAAGATGAAGTGTATTAACATCTGATTTGTATTTCGTTGTCTATATGTATTGAATGAAACTAAATTGAATTAAATAGAATGAGTTTTCAGCAGAATATAGTAGAATCACGATTTCGGCGTAGTAAGTAATTATTGAGCCAGGCTAGTAGCGGCAGGTTTTAATAACAACTAATATAACATTAATTAACAGCTATAGCTAGCATCAAGTTGTAGTATCCAAATTGCGAATCAATGGACGAACAAGATGTGTGATTATGATTTAATGGACAATATTGGCCAATAATTAGCCACAAAACAAATATATGAACTACTACTACTTTTTGTTACAATAAAGCAACTAATTAATTATGTCTATGTCGATCAATCCTATTTTCTCAGGTATATATCTTCATTTTGGCTTCTTTAAGCTTCTCATCCAGGTTTTTCCTTCACTCAAGTTGCCATTTCAACTTGTTATAAGGACCTCATGTATCAATTCTTCGTGTCCAAATCCAGATCTTTAGTTGATTAGATCGGGTATTTATTACTCGATATAATATCATTTACTTTCAAACTCTACATTATCATACAATATAATGTATTCTCGCTAATGTCACACTCCATGTACAGATACTTATCAAATGTTGTCACATCTACTCATCCGAAAGGCTTGAATACCCTCTCGAGCCTCCCAGGTGTGGTAATTTATGTCTCAGAAACCAAATCCATTCAATCAACTTGAACCATTTGTAACAATCCAACTTTTAATGATCCATTTGTCGATTATTATTGATTCTTACACATTACAATTTGTTTGTCAATGAAGCAAAAAGAGAAGCAGAATAGTATTATAAAAAGTATCATCGGCATGAAATTATTGTGTGCGGATAACATACTAGATCGTAGATATACCACACAAGTGGGAGTGTGGGCATTATAAAACAGAAGAACAAGGAGGAAGATAAACTATTGAAAATGACAAATAATGTGTCTATCCAGTCTAGTCTAGCTAGTAGTAACAAATTAATAATGATAATAATTCATTAATGAACGAGCCGAAAAGTTGGAACAATTACCATTACTTTTCATGTACTTAATACTCCTCCTCCTCAAAAATTCGTCATTCCATATTCCATTTTAAATTGTTCCAAATTAAAATTTTCAATTTTTTAAATAAAAAATCTTTCTTCTACTTTATACATTATCTATCATATCTATTCACTATTTCTCCTACTTTATATAATCGCATTTATACTTTATTACATTTTTTCCTACTTTATTATTTTTTCTAAAATTTATGTTCGGTTCTCCATAACTTTCAATTTAAACTGTGAGAGAGTAGTTCACAACAATATATTGTCCACATCTATATCTATTAGTATATGGCCATATAAGCATCTAATTTTGAATATTCTTTATTTCTAGTGATAGCATTGTTTTGATTATTTACAAACTTCTAGCGATTTACTTTTTACTATGATTTACAGAATCATATTTTAGTGGTGTGTGGTCATTATAAAACATCGTCAAAATTAAGTTTATATTAGAAAACGTATAATATTTATAATTAAATATGTTATTGATTTGTCTGTCATATTGACGTTGTTATATTGGAAAAGCGGAAATGTTGGTTATTGTGATGAAAGCGTGGGTTGATGGTGTCCAGACAAATCGGATCCAGAAACGTTGGTTGGTCACGTTAACCAAATGTTCTGGAACTGTTTGGTTTGTGGCCCTGCTGTTTTTGGTGCTTTCCTGATTATAGTCTGTCCAAAGAACTCAAGCTCTTAAACTGGTGGGATGTCAAGTTCACCCTTTTATGAACCCTACACTGTTCTATTTTATATTCAATTTTTAACATCTTTCTTTAAAAGTTCAATGAAAGGATATGGTGTTTCGGAAAGGCGAAAGATGTGATGGGAAGGGCTGGACTAGATTCCCACCTTATTTTTAAGATATCAAACTTTCTTAGGAGCATATCACTTTTATCTTATAAAGAGTCGATGTTGTTTCATTGACTAGTATTGTGGAGAGTAGAACTTTATCTTAAAATATAAATAAGAAATAAAAAGTTAAATGGACGTATTTTTGTTCTTCAAAATGGAGAAAAGCAACGTTAATCAAATATCAAATGAGATAAAATATTAAGACACGTAGAGTGAACTTATAATATAAAAGTTTTTAATGGTGTGTTTATCAACTCAAGTCGGATCGAGTGACCTGCCCAATTCAATTTTGGCTTAATTTCAACTGGCTAATTTCCTAAATATATCCACGGTATTTGTACTTTTTGATTGGGTTTACGTACAACATTAAATTGTAATCTTGGTTAGGCCACTAAAGTATTCCTTGCAAGAATATTTTTGTACGCCAAATGATTTCATTGCAGAGATCAGGATCCAAGAAGAAGACATCTTGATTTGTTTCTTAATGGAAATAATCAACACTAAAGATCTTAGGAATCAAAGCTTATCATGTTGTAGGAATCCTCCTCTAGATCTTCCACTTGTAAATACTATGATGATGATATTGATGACATAGTCATAAAACTTGTGATTAATATTTAACACTAAAATTATTACTAGAGCTTCACTATTTTTTCCAACAGTAAAGTTTGAGTATAAACCCATCTTGTTCCGGATTGAATTTTTTATAGAGCCGACATAAGTTTTAAGAGTAGGGTGAATAAAATAGAAGAATTCATACAAAAATAAAAAAGAGAGTGGTTAAATACATATAAGAGGCAGTAAATAAAGTAGAAAATAGACGCTTATAATGGAATTGAAAAATTGAATTCAGGACGGTTAATTATTTGAATAGCAGATTCCTTCTACTTTAAGGATACTGGAAACAAAAGCAAAAATTCTCCTTGATAATATCATCATATAATGTAAATAATGTGTCTTGATGCATATGCAATCCGCATAAGGTGCTTTCTACCTTTCCAAAAAGGAAACCACTTGTTCAGATTATTGACTTCCCATCCAATGGCCATGTGAAAGTTTGGGTCACTATTAGCCTATTATTACCAACTCCATTTGGTCATCAAGTGGTTTACACCTGATGTGGAATTCTGTGGATGAAGATACTTTCACACTTTGTGTATTTTTTATGTAACCTAACCAGTCATCGTATCGGGTGATCTCGTAAAAAATGCAGCAACAAAGATAGCATTACCTGCACGTAAGCTCTTTACACGGATTGGTGAATGTTAAATTTCAGTCGCAAATTCTGCTCCAGTATTAGCTTCCGTCACATGATACCCTGTAGAAGTGCGCAACTTATCCTGCATTCTGGAAATACAAAAACACTGTGAAGGTCTATCTACCAAAAGGCTGAAGCATACTTGAACTATACTGTCACCTGCCATCTTACGTGACATTAAGTTAAGAAGTGCAGGGATATATTGATCATAGCATACGGGACAGATCATGGTAAACCATTAACCATGGCATAGTATCGTTCTGAGATGAGATCCTCAGATCAAAATGCTGAGAACTGCTTATTGTCCAGAATTTCACTAGCTTATTTTTCTCCATTAGCAACCAAAAATGGGAAGTAATGAAAACAGCGCTGAATATTAAGCAATCAGTAAATACCATCAGAAATTCATAGGCATGAACTTTACCTCTTGGTTATAGGAAACAAACCATTTAATCGTTAAACACTGTTGAGCCAATTAGGATTGTAGGAAAGGCTATCAGGACAAGACTGAAATGTGTGCCAGAAACATCCTTGAACTGGTCATGATCAAATCTGTGAAGACATCTCCAGCCAGTAACTGTTTAAAAATATTGGCTGGAATGTCGAGGAGTTAATACCAGTAAAAATGAACAAAACTTTTTTTTTTTTTTGTTGAGAATAACTGATCTTGCTGGAATTGATAGACTATGTAATCCTAGTTAGATAATACTATCAAAATAGAATTCAAGTAGGAATGGTTAATTGAATCAAACTTGGAAATGACTAAATAAAGAAAGCTAATACTATCAAAATTCCAGGAGTAATTCCTAATTCTAAACTTCTTCCTAAAACAGACTTCTTAGGCATGATTTCCAATAATAAATCTTAGCCGGAGTATTGACATTAAAGCTAAATACAGAAACAATGTAAAGAGAATGTGACATATCTACGACTGGGAGAAGGACCCATTGAATCTGAATGTAAAAAGTAAATACTCATATAGTTAAAGTATTATTGGTTCAAATGCACAGTACACATAGAGGAACTTAACTATACATATTGGTAAATTCTGACCCAAAATATACATATTAAAGTAGTTAAGACATCCCTGAGAGTCAAGAAAGAGAGTTGAGAGAAGTGAAAGACACTATCAGCCACAACCTCACCTTGATAATTCTAATGTACAAGAAATAATCTATGAAAGTCGACAGAAATTGACAAAATATGAACAGGAAATGGAATATGACGATCTTCACTAAGTTCTATTTTTTCGTAAAAGAGCTTCATCACTATGTTAAGGAATTAAAGTAATCTTTGGTCCCTGTACATGGTACTTCACTGAAAAGTGAGAACTGGGCACTAATTCCTTATTTTCAGACTGGAAGTGAAACAAATTTCCGTTGCCGGGACTTGAACCCGGGTCACTCGGCTGAGAACCGAGTATCCTAGCCAACTAGACTACAACGGATGGTCCTGTGATAGTGAAAAGTGCACTGTTGAATGTGTGATGCACATTAATTTATCAACATGATCACTAACTTTGAGTATTAAATCTATAATAGAGCTCTTCTTATAGAAAACATAACCATACACTGAGTTAACCTACAACAATTATATATATATATATATATATA
>JAYMSP010006924.1:0-10814 GCA_036897095.1 Plantago elongata
ACGGAGAAAGATTGAAATATCATTTCTTAGTAGTAGGTTGTTGGAGAATAAAAAAAGTGCTAAACAAATTGCAAAAATGAAATGACATTTTGAGAAGTCGAATGATACTTTAACATGATACTTTAACATGAGAATTACGTTTCTTAATATGCGGTTGCTAGAGAATAGAGAAGAAATATTAAACAATTTACAAAACTGACACGACACTTTTATAAGCGAAATGACAATTTTACAAGTGCAATGACAATTTCATATCTCACCATGGGGCTTATTATATTGTTTCAACACACACACACACATGTATATATATATATATATACATATATATGTGTATATATATATATATATATGTACATACACACACACACACACATACAAACGCAAAGTAAACAAACTGTGATATGTCACCAAGTGGTTATTTAAGTATAATTGATCTAATATGTTATGGTTGAAAACTTATTGACACCATTTTATTCATCAAATTTTAATATAGAGGCAATGCACAAGGATGGGCAAGATGCCTGAGCCGGGCAGAACGAGTTGTGGGACCGGGCCCAAATGACCAATGATAATGGCCCGACACATTATTTAATTATTATAAATTATTTTAAAATTAATTATATTATTTATTACTTAATATTTTATAATTTTATAATTTAATGGGTAATTCAGTCATTTTACAATTAATGAAAATAAGAAATTGATTCGCCCATTGATGAATCGTAGATGATGTGTCAATATTTGATTGGGTGTCTGATGTCAGATTCCCAGGCAGGGCGAATGCCTTCCTGACCCGAAAAAGTTCCTAGTTTATTAATTATTATTGATTATAGCCTGAATGAATGATACAAACATACAATGTGTATCAAAATTCTATGAAAATAAAAAGGAATTTATACAATCTCCTACTTTATATACTCCTTCGTATTTGAGGAATTTATTCATCAAAAATTGACATAAGCCTGGTTTAGTAAAACTAAGGTAGCTGGTAGCTGGATAAGTAGTTTTTTTTTCAATAAGCTAACTTGATTAGCTTTTCAAACCAGCTAATTTTTTTAAAAAACTACGCATTCACGTAACAGATTTTTTATTAAAAAAATTCATAAATTTAAAAAAAAGCTAACTTGATTAGCTTTTCAAACCAGCTAATTTGTTTAAAAAACTACGCATTCACGTAACAGATTTTTTATTAAAAGAAATTCATAAATTTAAAAAACTAGTTGAAAAGATAATGATAAACATGTACCCACATTTTTTTGAAATGAAACAGAATGGGAACATGAAGATCTGATCAAATATGTATTTTACTTGTGTAGAGAATAAAGAATATGTAATTTGATAATATGCAATAGTTTCTTTAAGCAAGTTTTCAAAAGCATTAGACACGCAATCCATCTTTACTCGACCAAAATCACCGACCTAAAATCACCTCAACAAATGTCACTGCTTAATAATTTTTTTGGTGATTTTTCGGTATTTATTGAACCACGTAATTTCTTGTGTTTTTGTTGTTCGATTCTTGATTCGTTGATTATGTGTTTCATCTTTATTCAATTGATTACAAGAGTTAAATTGTTAGATTGAATTTGATTGTTTACAAAACAAAAAGATCCAAGCCGTCTCTCTATTAAGTTACCAGCATGCAATTTTATCCATTGAAGCTAAAAGCAAACAGATGCATGCAATGATATGCATCAAACCATGCCATGCCATGCCCTGCAAGAAACAACAGATAACTAAAGCTGCTGCCTTATATATAACCAGTAAGGCACGTACTACTTTCTACAACTTGTGTTTTCATCTCTTCTATCAGACTAGCACTGCACACGTCGTTCTTTTCAATTTCTTTTTCGTTTCTTTTCTGTTCTGTAGAGTCTGCATTCATTTTTTTGTGGACAGAGATCGAGATGCAGCAACAGAAGCAGCAGTAAATTATCATTGAGGTAATATAATCAAGGGATCTGCAATGGCGTGTAGCTACTTGGAATTCCCACACATCTCAAAAGATCTTTTTCCATTTCTGGCAAACTGACTTGTCATCTACTCAGACAAAAAGTGAATTCAATTTGCAACACCATAAACATATACTCCCTTTTCCTATATTCTGAATTAAGCTTTTCATTTAGTAAATATTTTGGCTCAAATTTCTTAAAATATACTCCCTTCCGAATATATTTTTTCATTTTAGATGATTCCGTTTAAAACTCTTTATTTTCTTTTATAAAAATTAACTATCTCAATTATTAATAGTTTAATCACTCTCCTAAATACTTTATCTATTCTATTTCTTACTTTTACTATACATTTATTACTTTATCTATATAAATCACTTTTTTTTACTCAAATTTCTTTAAATTGTACAAAAGAAAATGGAAAGATTTAAGGGAATGGAGGAAGTACATGTTAATGAAACCCCAAAACTTTTTATCCGATGATTCATATATTTCGTTCATTTTTAAACCAATAATTATTCATAAATAAAGAGGTGCTTTCATATATATTCAGTTCGGTAATAGATCCAGATAAGGTTGAACCCAATTTAGGGTGTAGTTAAAGATGAAGAAAGTTAAATATGAAGAAAAACAATTTGGTGGGTTATATTTCAAAATGAATAGAACAGTTTTACGGTTGATTGTAATAAGATGACATATCACATAGAAAATAAAAGGAATAAAAGGGTAAAATTGTAATATAATGGGTTATGGTTGACTTTTGTACTTCATTGTCGTAGGTCATATTTTATTCCTCAATGTAATATTTCCAACATGAAGGATTAAAATGTTTAGTAGCGACCATCTTAAAAGGTATGAAATAAAATTTACCCTAAATAAGTAATTAGAATAATTTTAAAATTTTGAGATCAAATGATAAAGTACGACATTAAAAATTAAAGTATGAAAAAATTAATGTCAAATGTAAATATATATATATATATATATATTCCATTTGGTAAATGTAAAATATATGGACCTACTTTCTCTGTCAAATTAATGTCAAATGAAGATATATAATGGGAGAATGGTACCAATAGTCTCGTCGAATAGGCCAAATAACGCACACAATGTTCGTTCACTCTGTGACATTCAATCTCGTTATTTTTTACGTTATGGCTTCGAAATTATAAATTGATAATTTTGACCAAAAAATTTGAGATGGCATAGGGTCAACGATCAAATACCACAAGTTACTAGGAACAAGTTACTTTTTAATCTTGTAGAAAGTAGGAGAATATAAAATTGTGATGTCGATGTTTTCAAAAAAGTAAAAGTAAAAAACTATGTCATGATACTTAAAATGTAAAAGTATACAACTCGTATGGAACGGACTAAATATCCAAAAGCTCTTCGAAGTCAGGAGACAATTCATTTTGTATGTAAATAACATTATTTTAATAAATAAGGGGTCTATAGCTCAGTGGTAGAGCAATTAACTGCAGGTCGTTAGTTTTAACCTGATTAAGTCCTTTCTTAATTTTCTTCTATGTTGATTTTTTAGAATGTGAAAGTTAATTCATGTCATAATTCATTTCCTATTTTTTAGAATATGGAAGTCTTAGTTTTTGTATGATGCATGACGTAAGTTGAAAGACAGGGGCGAGGTGTATATAGCTAAATGTTAAAACTGTTTATTGCAGGCCAATAGGTTACCGGTTGGCCCCTTTTCTAATTTCTTGTTGTTGAATTTTTAGAACGTGGGAGTTAATTTACATACAAAACTCATTTTCTTCTCTTAGAATGTAATTCGTTTAGATTTTGTAAGATAAATAACATTATTTTATTTAATAAAGGGTCTATAGCCCAGTGGTAAAGTAGGTCAATAGGTACCGGTAGGCCCCTTTTTAAATTTCTTTTTGTTGATTTTTTAGGAAGGTAATTTATATACAAAACTCCTTTTCTAGATTTTAATTTTTTTGATTTTGTAAGATTGATAACGTAGGCCATAAGGTGTTTACGATCGAATAGAAGAGCCATTGAGTGCAAATTAATAGATCATCAGTTTCAATTCTTTATTGAGTACTTTTTGAATTTATTTTTGTTGAGTTTTTAAGAATGTGAAAGTTAATTTATGTACGAAATCAATTTCTTTTTATTTTAGAGTATGAAAATTTTCGTTTTTATAAGATATATAACCTAATTCAAATATAAGGGGTCTATATAGTAAATTCGTAAAGCAACTGACTGTTGATCAATTGATCACCCGTCCGAATTCAATTTGATCCTTTGTGAATTTTTAGAATGTTAAAGTTAGTTCATGTACAAAATTCATTTATTATTATTTTTTAATTTAAAAGTTTTCATTGTTGTAAAACATTTAACATAAATTAAAATATAAGGGTACATAGCTTCTTCTTTTTTTTTAACGACAAATGCCTCGAAACCCCAGTTAGTCAGAAGTGAAACGTCTTACCAACTGAGATGCGCTTCGTTGTCATAAGGGTATATAACTTAGTGGTATAGCAACTGATTCAAATTAATAGGTCACTTGTTCAACTCCGATTGGACCCTTTTTCGAATTTTTTCTTCTTGATTATTAGAATGTTAAAGTTAACTCATCTATAAAACTTTTCCTTTTTGTAGAATGTGAAATATTTTTTCATTTCTAACGTATACTCCTTATGTTCCTTCAAAAGGTATATGGTTTGATTTTGTATGAAATTTAAGAAATAAAATATATAAGTGGAGGTTAATAAGTAAGAATGAGAATAAAAAAGTAAGAGGGTGAATTAATAAAGTAAAAAAGAGAGTGATAAACAAATTAATAATTGGAGATAGTAAATTTTTAAAAAAGGAAACATGGGGAGTCATAAGGGGTCGAATTGTAAGGAAGCTGGAGCTACAAGTATGAAGTGATGGGATCGAGTTCCGTAACAGGAGTTTCTTCTTAATGGATATAGTCATCTGAATGTAGTATTGTGTTTTGTTAATTTATTACCATCAATTGCAACCCGAATGAATATGTAAATATGCAACAGTATGTGTGTGTATATACATATGTATATATATATATATATATATATATATATATAAACTCCTAAAACGGTAAAAGATAAACTTTTAAAAAGAAGGGGGAATATAATGTAAGTTAAACCATAGGGTATATAGGTGAGTAGTAGAGAAATTGATGGCGTATCGTTGGGTCAATGTCTTGTGCCCTTTTTTATTTTTTAGAAGGAGGAATTATATATATCCAGCCCCTTTTTGAATTCTCTAATTACACTGGAATCATTTTTAGTTGCACAATAACAACGTAGTTCCGGTTAGATATAATCTAATTACATCGAAGCCCACAAATTTAACATTCGACGTTAAGTGCTTAAAGTTCTCTTTTGCCTCTGTCCAATTCTCAGATTTTGTAAGCGACCAAACATTCTTAAAGAATGGATGCCACTTGAATTGCACATGATGACCCATATATGTAATTTTTTTCAAACATTAAGCTGTTTTATGTAATCGGTATATAGCCGTTATTTTTTTTAAAAGTAGCCGTTGGAGGTGGTTGGAGGGCTATTTATACACGTATTTTGGTCTTTTGGGCTGTTTTTGCAAGGGTAAAAATTATATATGATAAATATGGCTTCAAGTGAACATCCGACTAGTGTTTATTCGTCCGATTTGTAAGAATTCAATTTGTCATAAGCGTACTGTTTTATGCGTAATTCAAATTGTTGGAAGCTTATTTATACAGTTATTATTATTGTCTTATTTTTTGCTGAGTAAAAATTGTATATATGATATATGGCGTCAAGTGAAGATCCGACTAGTGTTGTTATTCATCTGATTTGTAAGGATTTAAATTTTCATAAACGTACCATTTTATCCAAGATGAAGTCCGGACGTGAACATGGTGTACACAAAAAAAATTGTCAGGGGTTACACTATTTTAAAATACAATACTATCTCAACTTTTATATTAAATACATAATTTTTAAAATTGTAATTTTAGAAACAAATTTATTTAGTTTTATAAAATAAATGTAGTTGTATCATTTAGTAATTTTTTTTGGAAAAAGTCTTATTTAAATTTATTGAATATGGAACACACCATATCCTTCCTATCTAAATGTTTTACATGTTTACACAAATTAAAATAATATAATCGAGACTTTTGTAAATATGATCTATGAATTAAGCAACTTTTTTTTAATCGAGTAAATATATTAAAATATTATTGTTAATAGAACCAAACGATTGAGAAAATCGAATATTTAAAAAAGAAAAGTATGATAAAAATTTATGTAATAAAAAGAATGTAAAAGAGAACAACAAAAAAGTGCATGAATAATAAATATTAAAGGTTATGAACAATTGTAAAAAGGAAAAATTAACGTATATAATTAAATTAGTTGTTAATAGCTACAAACAAATAAAGAAAAAAACAATAGAAATTTTTTTTCGAATAAAAGACTATATTTTAACTTGATATGAAAGCCTAATGTTCTATATCAATTACAAAACCAGGTTTTAATTCGGTCAAACACGAATTCACGAAAAGGACCTGATTTTAATTATTTGACTCATAGGCTTTTGGATGAAAACAAGGTATCCTGGAGAGGAGAATATGTAATTGATCTTTTTTAGAATGTGAAAAGTTTTAGTTTAAGTACGATATAGTATATGATAAGTTAAATTACAATAGATATGTAGCTTAGTCGTTGACTGCAGATCAACAGGTCACCAGTCGAATTCGGTTGGGCCCTTTTTAAATTTCATTTTGTTGATTTTTTAGAGTGTAAAAGCTCATTCATGTACTAAATGTGTAAGTTTTAGTTTATGTAAAATGCATATGAAAGTTATGATATGAGAGGTCTATAGCTTAGTGGTAGAGAAATTGAATACAGATCAATAGGTCGGTTGAAAGTTAATTAATGCACATAATTGATTTTTTATTTTTTAGAATATGAAAGTCTTAGTGTTTGTATCATGCATAATGTAAGTTCAAATACAAGGGCGAGGGGTCTATAGCTGTAAGAACCTTGAATCTCAATAAGTTGTATTAGCAATTAATCTGATATTATTACTATTATTCCGAACTAACAACTGACTCTGACTCGATGCGTGCGAGTATCTTGATTGTTAATAGCGGATCGAATTCGAATATTAGTGGCCAGTTTGTATCCGCGAGTTAATTACGAATAGCGTAAAATTACTATTTGATATTATATTAATAAAATAATAATAAAAATAAAATAAATAAAAATTCGTAAAATTATTTTTGATTCTAGTTTAGTTCATGTCCAATATCGTCCCGGATATCGAATTCGTATTTTCGGAATTTATTTACGAGCCATTTGGAGTCCAGAATAAACCAGGTTTATATAGTTGCAAAATACCCGTTATACCCTTGAATTACTTCCTTCTTCTTTACCCTTGATCCCGATTTCTTCTCCAGTCCGCTATTTCTCCAGGTTTCTTCTGCCATTGGCTTCTCCGATCTCTCCTTCAGCCGTCTTCCCCGAGAAGCCACCGACCAGCCGTCGCCGCCGGAAATGTCCGAAATACCCTTCCTTGCCCGAGAAGACGCTTGGCCGAGAAGTGTTGACGTGTGGTGACACGTGTCGACGGACGGAGAGGCGGCCAAGAGTGTCACGGATGCGTGGTCGGCCGTTCTCCGCCTATAAATAGGCCTTCCCCGCCTCTCATTCCGTCACACCAAATCACCCGGAAAAAGAATTGAAGCCGTAGCCTCCCCTGCTCTCTCACCTCGCCCCTCTCTCTCACCCTCATTCTCACCTTCACTCTCGTCTCCACCGCACCTTCATCTCAACATTCGCACCGAACTAGTTATCGTATCCTCGATCGATTTCTCCAGTTAGTATCCTTCCTCTTTTGATTTCAATCGAATTTTGGGATGGGAACAGTGTAATTAACTGTTATCTGGTTGGGTCTGCTTGTTGTTGAGTTTGTTCTGTATTTATGTGTTGGTCGTTACTGCCTTGCCGACATGACGAGCATTGTGTGTGCTGCTTGGTGTGACTGGTGTATACTGCTCGATTAGTTTTGTCACCTGTGCGTTGGAAATGCTTACTGCGTATGTGGTTGAGCCTTGTGTATGTTGTTGTTCATATTAGTTCTACATTGGTGTCGACCTTAGTTCGATTCTAGTGATAACTAGAGTTCGTTCTGCTGATCGTTTTCTTTATGTTGTAGTTTTAGCTTTTAAGTCTATCTGCTAGTTGAGCATATATTAATGTTCATTGTGCGCCTAGATCTTATGCGATTGAAAACCATTGGGGGTCGTATGTACTTGTCCGATTGCGTAGCTAGCTGCGAAGAAATGTTTGAACCTGTTCGAGTAATGTGAAGTGTGCTAGGAGTTCTTAAGCTGGTGAATGAGAAAATCTGTTGAGTTAGTAATCAAGATGCTGAGTATGAATTAAGTATAGGCTAGGGTATCTTGGTTGTTCCTGTCATGTATCTATGAACGGTCTTCTATTTATCAACTCGTTACTCGGAGGAATCTGCAATATCAATAAGGTTTCGGAGCAGAGTATTCAGAAAGTGAGATTGAATGGGAAAAGATAAACTGCAACTGAAATATATTTATCATCCGTTTCATACCGATCCCTTAGCCTGGGTACATGGTAACCTATTTTCATAGGGTAATACACTGCATTCCTGATTCATCTAAAATGGGTGATTGTCATGTCGTAATTGTGTGTTATGCAATGGACGTTACCTCTCTTGACTAGTTAAAAATATGTGAGCCATACTAGTATAGTCTGATACACATCTACCTAGATATCCACACTAGTTTAATCCCTATTATATTATCTCCAACTACATTCATGTACTTGTTCTACCATATTGCTAAACTATGTTCTAGAGTATAAAAACTTGGATTTTTTTTCTTCTAAGTGAGTTTTGATTTTGGTTTTGGGTATTGTAAAGCTGGTATCTAGTTCCTGAGCTATTTTGAGTTCCAAATAGTTCAACTTGTGATAGGTACTAGGTTATATAGAACTCCTTGAATTACGTGTGGTTAGTTAAAATGGCTTTTGATTTAATGCATGCTTAATTGCGCTACTTGTTAGGATTGTTTAGGGGGGGTTTTACGGGAGTTTTATAATTATTCTTGCGTAAAAGTAAATAGTATTGTCCGTTTATCAGGATTATGAAGTTGCATAGCCTACAAGATCAACCAAGGTGAGCGATTTCAGGCCTTCGGCATCCGGCCCTGGAAAAGTTGTTACCTTTCAAGTCTTTTAATTCCGGTACCTGTTCCTGCTTACTTGATTGCCTGCCTAACTCTGACTCCTACTATGCGACGATGTCCTGACTAACTACGATGCGACTACTAATTACGATTACTGACTATAGGATTGTTATTGAATATGTTGATCTGTATTCTAATTATAACTTGATATTCTAACCTGATATTATTCTATTTCAGTTACCTCTTGCTATTCCATCCTGATTATGTCTTGCTGTTCTTCATGATACGCATTGCATGAAAAATGATTTCAAAAGCAACCACACATTTTTGAAAAACTTGGGAAACCGGCCTGGTCGATTTGTTCGACAACATTTATAAAGCGGTTTGCAACGCTATCTTTTCGGGCTCCTATTACTTGTTCAGGACTATTCAAACGGTCTTATATATTCGGGTTGCGATGGAGTCGTGTCCATCAATGCAATTCCGGCGAGGTCACGCCTCCACTACTTGTTCGGACTATTCAAACGGTTCTATCACTACAAGAAAACAACGTTTTAGTAACGGAATTTTCTAACGGAAATTGAGGTTTCTAACGGAAAAAAATCGTCACAAACAGGTCGTCAGAAATAATTTCTAACGGAATGGAAGATTCCGTTAGAAATTTATAGCGGAATGTCTAACGGAATGGAGGATTCCGTTAGAAATTCCGGTTCCGGTTCAAACCAGAACCGGCCAGAGTTTCTGACATAATTGCTTCATTCCGTTAGAAATTTTGTAACGGAATGAAGCAATTCTGTTAGTAATTTTGTAACGGAATTGCTGCATTCCGTTACAAAATTTTGTAACAGAATTGCTTCATTCCGTTAGAAATTTCGTAAAATTCCGTTAGAAATTTTGTAACGGAATGAAGCAATTCCGTTACAAAATTTCTAACGGAATTGCTTCATTCCGTTAGAAACTCTGGCCAGTTCTGGTTTAAACCGGCCAAATTTTCTATCGGAATGAAGCGATTCCGTTAGAAATTATGTAACCGATTTGCTTCATTCCGTTAGAAATTGTGTATTTAAAAAAAATTAATTTGCAAATATATTTTTTTTATTACAAATATAATTTATATAGACGGAAATTTAAAAACACACAATTTTAATGGCACGAATATAATTATAATTTATATATATATATATCGTATAAAATTATCTGTACATAAAAAAAAATCTACGAAGTAGAGGGTGGTGGATGTAGCTTTTTTGTCTCTATGTACTATCTTCAATCTTGATTCCTCATGAAGATACGCCGGTCCTTTTGCAATGCCTATACATATCTTCTTTCTGGTGGCCCATTCAAGATGCAATAGTTGCTCGGGACGGCCTAAATGTGGGACAATGGAGAACGGAATCAGATAAAGGAACATCTTAGCATTTTGCAAAACATATGAAATAGTAACGCGAAGTAAGCTTACCAAACAGTGGCGAGCCAGATAGTTGTTTTCTAGGTACTCGTATATCAGCAGTAGCTGGTTTGCTTCTATACAACACCCGCACAGCTTTACAAGATTTGGGTGTTGCAAGGCTGATATCATGCCTATTTCATTCACAAATTCTCGGTTTCCTTGCCTTGACTTAGCGGAAAGTGCCTTCACTGCTATTACAGTACCATCAGAC
>JAYMSP010006925.1:0-10811 GCA_036897095.1 Plantago elongata
GGAGGGGGCTAGTAAAATACTCCTATGTAGCTTACTTAACTCGGTTACCAAAAACATATAGCTTACCCCTTGCGCGTAAAGAAAAGGACACTAAATTCGACTGAAAACAAATGAATTTAAAAAATGACTACAGTTTCTCCAAAAATGCAGCATGTTATGCAATGGTCAAGCTGCAGAGTTTGTTAGCCAGGACTTTAGAGCTGATGGATATGTACTGAGCTTCAACTTCCTCGCACTTGTCACTTATCACAACATTCATGGATAGAGAGAGACAACTCAAGCAAAAAGAGGAGAATGTGACTAACTAACCAGGGCCTGCCTTAGGGAGAGAGGAAAGGGTTCCAACAGAAACTCTAATGTGTCATAAATCTACCTCACTTCCATCAACATTAGGTATAATTTGAGCAACATGTTGCCTTTGAACTCAATTAGTTAGCATTTAAAAACACTATGTATTCACACTAAAGGTTTTAGAGTATCTAGCATTAATCAGCTAATAAGTCCCTTACGTTGCGCAAGCCAGTGCATACCACACATATGTTCCAACATTAATCAGCTAACAAGCCACTTGAGCAAGCTAGTGCATACAACACATCTGGTTTCTAGCATTAATCATCTAAGAAGTCACTTAGTTGCCTTAAAAGCCAGTACATACCACTACCAACATTCCAATACGAAAAACACTGATTATCCACTCAATTCCATATGCAATAACTATCTATAATCTATCTATTGAATATACCAATGATAGCATTACCGAATCGATGAGTATATAGAAACATATTTCCACCTGCTATAATTACCTACCTTCCCTCGCATCTTATGACATGAGATTGGAATGAAGAACAAATCGGCCCGATCCGGATCATCGGTGACGAAAACACTCTCTCTAATATTCTGAAAGAAGTATCCCTCACTCGAATACTTCCCAGTGAGCTTCCTCGGTGTCTGATAAAACGTATTCGGATCTCCATCGGTGTATATATAAACCTTGAACCGCTTCAGCATCTCCTCATAATTGAGCCTGAACACCTTAGGAGAGTGATAAACATCATCATTATCATCATCATCAATCACACTCTCCCAATCACTGGAACGCGAAGTCACACCCTGTGAAATTGAGCAACTAAAAATTGAAACTAGATACGGATCTGAGAAGGTTTATCAGAAGTAGTGGCAGTGGAAGTAGTACCTGATGCTGATGAGGTTGTACATTAGTGAGAGGAGTATTTGATGAAGTAGGGGCAGCGAGAGTGACGAGAGAGGTGTCAGAGGATTTGACGAATAGGAAAATGATGAAGGCGAGAGAGACGATGCAGATAGCTCCGATGCCTTTGAAGGAGGAGACACGGGCGGCCATAGGCGGTTTATGAAGGAATTGAAACGACATTTGAGGTTGTGGCCGGTGACCACTCGACGGTGATGGTGGTGCCACTGTACGCCTGATCTACGGAAAGGGATCTTCTCCGGAGATGATGAGACACTGAACTTAGATTTGGCTGATAACTTGGACGCAAACCTCCATTTGGTGTTTTGAAGATAATATATGCGTCCGAGAAATTTTAATGTTTAGCAGAGAACTTTAATTTAGGAAATTGGGTTAAACTAAATTCTTATATCAATTAATTTTTATATTCTTATGTAATTAGTTAAAATGTTTATATTAATGGAATAGTATGAAAAAGCATTATAATATTTAGGGAATGAGCAGTTTTTCCATTAGATATGAAAATTCGTATTTTTATTGAGTGGGTTTCCTAAAAAACAACTCTTAACTAGAGACATATAAATATAAATTTCTAATATTACAAACTAACTTCAAACAAAAATATATTGTTAAAAACAATCTAAACAAAGTACAGTAATTTGGATATACAAAATGAATCCATATAAATAATGATATAACCCGTTTGCATCATTATCATTGTTAAAAAACCCTTCAACTCAAACTTTCTCTCTCTAAAATTCTCTCTCTCAATCAAGGTCCAATAACATAGAGAAGAAATAACCGATCAAATTTGTTTTCCGGTCAAAAATTCGACGATTATATACATACATTGTTATATTATTCAACAAAAACAATAAAAAATGAAGGTAATCTTTGACTTTAAATACTTTTTATTGTTTTTTTCATGTTTTGAATATTAAAATAGCTCTAATCCATATAGATTTGAAAAGTCAAGTTTGAAAATTTATAGATCTAGATCTATTCATCTATATTTTCGTGCTTTGATGGTAACTCATTAATGTTATTGTTGTGTATGCATTTACAAGGTGTAATCATGCTTGCATAAGGATCATAAATTGTTTTTATTCAAAATCTGACATCATATATCAACTGAGATATAAAAAAACGTTTATATGTTTATAGCAGTATGTGTTATGTTCTTAAAAATATTACTTATGTTTTCATTAAAAATTTGACTGTCGTTTTATGCTCTGTTTTTCGACATATTATTTTGAATTCTGTTTTTTTACTGTATTTTCTATATTCTTACGTATATGTATTATCTTCTCACCTATATATCCTAGATTCTCAGCAATATCTACTACATTTTATATGAAATGAATGCTAATTAATATTGTTGTTGTTTATTCACTCACAAGGTAATTGTAATAAGGATTTGACGGTGTATTCAATCAAGATCTAACCTCAATCATCATCTCAGATATGGAAAAAAAAGGTATACAACGTTTCTATATTCTTTCTTTTATGTGATATGTTATCAAGAATATTACTTTCTGTTGTTGTTGTTGTCGTTTACGAATGTTGATGATGATACAAAGATTCAAAGCACATGTATATGATCTCTACTGTTTATATTTCTACTATGATTTCTACCTTTTCGATCCATAAAATTGTTACTAAACATGTTATAGTTTTAATTTAATGATCTCTACAAATATTGCTATGTTCTCTGTTATCATGACTATGATCTCTATGAAAACTACTATATTCTCAAGTTCTATTAAATTATACTTTATGCAATTAAATACTATGTTTTCTGTTATAAACATTATGATCTTAGATACAAATTCTCTGATCTCAACTAAAAATAAAAGTTATATAATGTATATGATGTTAATGTTATATTCTCTAATATTTATGCCATGATGTCAAATATAAGCACTAGCTATGATATAAAAAAAATCACTACGATATATATCATATTCTCAATCAAAATAACTATGATATAAAAAAAAACTATTATGATACAACATATTGCTTTTATGATGTTAATAGTAGCAATAGTTGTTGTTGACAACTCAAACGATGACAGTTTGACAAACGACAACGGTGACTAATCCATCATTTCCAACTTAGAAGAGTAGTAACGATGGTAAATACTTTAAGAGAAGCATGTGAGTAGATCAAAGGGATTTCCTGCAACTAAGACCATGGAAAAAGCAAGAAAAACACTCTACACCAAAATGAGGGGAAGGCCGTTAGAAAGTAGAACAGACTGAACATAGACAATGCCTAAATAATAGCACAAACAGTTTTACGCTAAAGAGTACAGTAAATATGACAAAAATATATATATTTACGACCGATTGAATGCAATCTTTCTGGAATCTAATCCTAAGTCAAACTTACCTATCTCGAGAAAAAAAACATAGAAATAAGGGAAAATACAAACAACAACCATCAACAAGAGAGGGACTAATCTCCACTTTGACAGAGAGTAGAGAAATAATTGTTTTCGTTATATTAATTCCATTTTGTTAAGAGAAAAGAGAGAAGAGAGGAATATAGAGTTTATTCCATTGTGTAAAATGTGAGTACAAGTAAGGGGTATTTATACAAGAGTAAATTGAGTTCAAGGGACTAGGAGCATATGAAGAGAGTCACCTACTACCCCACTACTCCACTAACCATTAAACTTCTTAATCATCAACTAAAATGTACATTTATCTAATACTCCTCTTAGATGGACATGAGTTGGTGATTGTTGGTACGCGTGTGAAATATTGTCTCATTAAAAACCTTGCCAAAAAAAACTCAGTGGGATAAAAACTTAGTCAAAGGAAAAAGAGTGCAGTGCATAACTAACTCCCCTGATTAAAGTGTCACATCACTTCCTTGAGCTGTCGCATTCCAATCTTTCGAACCAATTTCTCAAATGACGATGATGGAAGTGATTTAGTGAACAAGTCTGCCAAGTTGTCGGCTGATCGAATTTGTTGGACTTGGATGGAGCCTTCCTTTTGTAGATCATGGGTGAAGAAAAACTTTGGGGATATGTGCTTTGTTCGATCACCTTTGATGAAGCCTCTGTTCAGTTGATCTATGCAAGCTGCATTATCCTTATATAGCACAGTTGGAACTTCCTTCTTGAATGTAAGGCCACATGTTTCTCGAACATATCCAGTTAAAGATCTTAACCAAATACACTCACGGCTTGCTTCATGAATTGCTAAAATTTCTGCATGGTTAGAAGAAGTAGCATATAAAGTTTGCTTAACATAACGCCATAAAATCGTTGTGCCTCCACATGTAAACAAATAACTTGTTTGAGATCGAACTTTGTGGGGACCAGATAAATATCCCGCATCGGCATGTCCAATTAATTCTGAATTGCTACATTTTTTATAATACAAGCCCATATGAATTGTGCCTCGTAAGTATCGAAGTACTTGTTTAACTCCAGTCCAATGTCTGCGAGTTGGAGTAGAATTATACATTGCTAGTAAATTAACAACAAAAGCTACATCATGTTGAGTATTGTTAGCAAGATACATTAGTGCGCCAATAGCACTAAGATATGGCACTTTAGGGCCAAGAAGTTCTTCATCATCTTCACGAGGTCTGAATGGGTCTCGTTTCACATCGAGAGACCTTACAACCATGGGGGTATTTATCGGATAAGCTTTATCCATTTTAAATCGTTTCAATAGTCTTTCCAAATAATTGGACTGATGGATAAGCGTGCCATTTGCCAAGTGCTCGATTTGTAGACCCAAACAATATTTTGTTTTTCCGAGGTCTTTCATTTCAAATTCATTTTTCAAACACTCGATTGCCTTTGCTAACTCTTTAGGAGTTCCATTAATATTCAAGTCATCGACGTAGAAAGCAATAATGACAATTTTTGATCCTGATCGTTTGATGAAAACGCATGGACATATAGGATCATTTGTGTACCCTTCATTTTTCAAAAATGTGCTCAAACGATTGAACCACATTCGTCCCGATTATTTTAGTCCATATAAAAATTTGTTCAACTTAATTGAATAACCGTCTCGGGATTGTCCTTCGGGGAATCTTGAAGCCCTCAGGAATTTTCATGTATACGTCATTTTCCAATGAGCCATACAAATAGGCCATAACGACATCCATAAGACGCATTTCAAGTTTCTCATGTGTAGCCAGACTTAACAGATAACGAAATGTAATCGCATCCATCACAGGAGAATACGTCTCTTCATAATCAATTCCAGGTCTTTGAGAAAAACCTTGTGCGACAAGTCTTGTTTTATATTGAGCAACTTCATTTTTCTCATTTCTTTTTCGCACAAATACCCACTTGTATCTAATGGGTTCTACACCATTAGGTGTAGGGACGACAGGTCCGAAAACTTCACGTTTTCGAAGAGAGTTCAATTATGCAGTAATTGCCTCTTTCCATTTTGACTATTCATTTCTACGAGTACATTATTTTATAGATGTAGGTTTAAGATCCTCATTTTGTTCCACAATATCGCGCGCTACATTATATGAGAAAATTGTGTCGACATCAATTTCACTTCGGTTCCATTTCTTTCTATTCACGACATAATTTATCGAGATCTCTTCATTTTCAACAATTTCAGGTACCTGAATCTCTTTTTCATTGTTGTGTGACTCATGAGGAGTCTTATCAGCTTTTTCCTCTAACGGGCCATTATTTCCTTTCCGTTTTCGAAGATTTTTATCTTTGGAGCTGAATGGTCTCCCACGATTCATGGGTGGCTTAGACTCATTTGCAAGTCGTCTTTTGGGCACTTCAATTCTATTTGGAGCATTTGCAGCTGGAATACAAGATTTAGTAACTCTTTTTGGATCAACGAATGAGTCTGGCAATTGATTCGCTAGAGTTTGTAAATGAATTATCTTTCAAACTTCTTGTTCACATTGATTTGTTCGAGAATCAAAACTAGACACTAATAATTCATTCTAGGATATATTGCTTTCCAACTTTTCCAACTGCTTATTCTCTTTCCCCCATCGTTGGAAATTTTGATTCATCAAAATGACAATCAGTAAACGTTGTTGTAAATAAATTTCTCCAGTATATGGCTCTAATTACTTGATTATTGAAGGAGATTCATAACCAACATATATCCCCATTCTTCTTTGGGGACCCATCTTTGTGCGCTGTGGTGGAGCTATTGGCACGTAAACCGCACATCCAAAAATTTTATGATGAGATATGTTTGGTTGATAACCATATACCATTTGCATGGGGAAAAACTTATGATAGCATGTTGGTCTGATACGGACAAGTGTTGTAGCATGTAAAATTGCATGTCCCCATGCTGAAGTAGGGAGTTGAATTGCATTAGTAATGGCCTTGCAATTAACTGGAGGCGTTTAATAAACGATTCGACCATACCATTTTGTGTATGAACATGTGCAACATGATGTTGAAATTTTATGTCAATCGACATGCAATAATCATTAAATGCTTGTGATGAAAATTCAGCGGCATTATCAAGGCGAATGCTCTTGATTGGAGAATTGGAAAAGTGTGCTCGTAAACGAATTATTTGGGCAAGGAGTCTTGCAAATGTCATATTACGATGAGATAATAAGCACACATGTGACCATCTTGTCGATGCATCTATTAAGACCATAAAACATCTGAATGGTCCATATGGTGATTGTATAGGTCCACAAATATCTCCATGAATTCTTTCAAGAAAAGGACTTTCATATCCAACATTTTCATATGATGACTTCATGATAAATTTGCCTTTAGAGCAAGCCCCACATGAGAATTCATTAGTTTGAAAATCTTTGGGTTTTTCAACGTATGGCCATATGAATTTTCAATAATCTTCCACGTCATCATTGATCCGGGATGGCCAAGGTGCTATCAATTTATGTTGCCATAGCATAAGTTTCAATTCCTCTTATTTTAGTGCAATACAATTCGGAGGACATTTCCGGTAGTCTTTCCAAGACATTTTTCTTACCGAATATCACTGATGTGATATAAATTAAAGAAATTCTTTGCCATTTTCACACATGGTCTCAACATGATATTCATTTCGTTGAATATCTTTAAAGCTCAATTGATTTCGTTGAGATTTAGAAGAATATAATGCATCTTCTATGGTAATTTTTGTCCCATGTGGTAGTATTATATTTGCTCTTCCAGAGCTTTCAATTAATTTCGTACTACTATAAATTGTATTGACATATTCTTGTTTCATGGACAAGTAGTCGAAGTACTTGGAATTATTAAATATGTTATGTGTTGTTGCACTATCTGCCAAACATATTTCCGCCTCGTTTGCCTCAAATGTTGACATATTGTCTTCAAGAAATAAAATAATATTGCCATATTGTCTTCAAGAAATAAAATAATAATAAGCAACATAATAAAATGAAAAACATGATTTTACTTCAATGGAAAAAGTACATTACGACAAGAAATTGAAATACTACATGTTAGAAAATTCAAATCCTAAATGCAAGAAAGTAAAAACATTTGGAAAAAAAAAACAACTTAAACTTGGCACTTGCATCAACGTTCATAGCATCACTTGTTCCTTCAAAGTGGACAAATAAATCTGACACATCCAAAAAGTAGTGTCATATTGGCCATGAGTAGTGTCATCTTCAATGAAATTAACCTCAACATTCTTTGCTTTTATTGATGTTTGGTAAAGATCCACAAGATGTTTAGGTGTACGACATGTACGTGCCAATGGTTATTCACACCACACCTGTGACAGTTTTCATTAACATTTCTTCCTTACCATTTCCATCCTTGGAATTTTCTTGCTTTTGGTGATGATTTATGAGAGCCATTATTTAGACGAGATCCTCCACGACCACGATCGCGTCCACGGCCTCCACCATGATTGGAAGTGCTTCCAATATTGAAAGTTGTCGCATTCGCTTCAGGGAATGGACTAGCACCAGTTGGGCGTGTCTCATGGTTTTTCAATAATAGCTCATTATTTTGTTCAACAACTAGAAGACATGAGATTAATTTCGAATATTTCTTAAAACCCTTTTCACGGTATTGTTGTTGCAATAACTATTAGAGGCATGAAAAGTGGTGTATGTCTTTTCTAGCATATCATCATCAGTCAATTTTTCATCACATAACTTCATTTTAAAGTGATTTTGAACATTGCCGAGTTAAACTCATTGACACTTTTGAAACTTGCATACGCAAGTGAAGCCAATCATAGTGAGCTTTTGGTAGTATCACACTTTTCAAGTGGTCATACCTCTACTTGAGATTAGTCCAAAGATCTGCGAGATCTTTAACTGTAAGGTATTCTGCTTTTAGCCCTAGATGATGACGAAGAAAGATCATGGCTTTTGCCTTATCTTGGCTTGATGATGCATTGCCAATTTTTATGGTGTCAACAAGACCTTGGGCATCAAGATGGATTTCAGCATCAAGAATCCATGATAAATAATTTTTTTTCTGAGATATCAAGTGCCACAAATTCAAGATTGCTAAGATTTGATACACACACACACACAAGATATAAAGTGTTAGTCAAATCGATTTTGATACGGTTAAGTATGCAAATGTAAATACAAAAGTAACATACAAAGTATGATTATATAAATAATTATGGTTAGACAAATATACATACGAGATGTAGAAGGCCATGATGCAGTCTTTATTTAGAGAAGAAAACAAAAGATTTTTCATGCTTATCACAATATACGAACATGACACATATGTAAGACTAATAAAAACTCATTTGCTTTGACTGTTTTCTTGCAAGCAGAGAAAAAAAGTTTGTTTTTTAAAAAAAAATTAGAGAGGAAGATAAATGCATTGATGTACATGAATGTTTTTGAAAAAGTAGAATGATAAATCATGCACCATGTATGGTATAAATACTGTAACGCCCCGGATCTGGTTCAGACGTCAAGGGTTGTGCCGAATATTTCAAATACGCATTCATTAAAATATTACAATATTACCCGTTACAAATCGAATGTACTGGATAAGTAAAACAAAAAACCACACTCGTATCCTAATAGTTCTGCAGCGGAGACCAGTCAAGTCCGTCTATTGGTTAGCTACCCAGTCCTCTCTTCGTGCTCAACATCTGGCTAAGCGGGATTATTGAAACAGGGAGAGTGTCAGTCACATGGACTCAGTGAGGATAATCAGGCATGCATGAATATGTGTCTGAATGCAACAGTACATCAAACCACCATAAGCATTTCAAGTACATTTTTAAAATGGGGAAAACCGTTAACAGGCAGGCATGATCAATTAACCGAATTGGGGCGTGCGACCCATACAATCCGGACAGATCAGGAACAAGGCAATCATCGGATTGGGGCATGCGACCCATACAACCCGGACAGATCAGGTATCAGTCAAGTCATCGGATTGGAGCATGCGACCCATACAACCCGGAAAGATCAGGTATCATTCAAGTCATCGGATTGTGGCATACGACCCATACAACCCGAACATATCAGGTATCAGTCAAGTCATCGGATTGGGGCGTGCGACCCATTCAATCCGGACAGATCATGTATCAGGCAAGTCATCGGATTGGGGCATGCGACCCATACAATCCAGATAGATCAGGTATCGGTCAAATGATCGGATTGGGGCATGCGACCCATACAATCCGAGCATAGGACCATTTAGATAGTTTAGCAGGCAAGCCGGTTTCCCAAGTTTGTCAAAACAGTGTGGTTGTTTTTCAATAACAGTTTTCGTGCAATGCAGTTCATGAGGATCAGAAACAGGGGAAATATGCAGATGCAGTAACAATAACAGTATACCGAATAAGTAAACATGATCAGTGAACATGATCAGTAACAGGATTAGTATACAGGTTCAGTAATAGTGTCAGTGACATGATCAGTAGACAGGATCAGGGTCGGTAACTAGAATCAATAATACGGTTTCAGGGTACAGTACAACTAGTAACTAGGTTCAAGTCAATACAGACACGGTTCCCTAATACAGGTTGTCTAAAGTGATACAGCCAGTCAACTAAATCGGTGAACGAGCTGGTCGGTCGTTGTCGAATAGTCGCGGTCAGAGTTAGACGGTCAGGCAGATAAACAAGTACATGAAAGGAAAAGAGATGCAAGAACAGTAGCAAGCTTTCCCAGGGCCGGATGACGAAGGCCAGCTATCATTCACCGTATGTATCTGGCGTGTCAGGATACTCTGAGGTTCCGAATGCGCGTCGAGCGACGGGCATCGTAACGGTAGTCGAGGCGGGGTTGACGAGCGGCGCGGCTACAAACAATATTGAATTAATTTCCCGTTTGTTTATTCGAATTTAATCGAAACCGATCAAGAAAACTTACCGGAATTATTGGTCGAGTAAACGACTCAATTCCGGGACGAGGTAGTCGATTAGTGGTGGTGGGTGTAGGCGTCGGTGGCGGAGCACGGCGGCGGGCGGTGCGGAAAATGGACAGTGGAGTAAGAAGGGGAAGAAGAAGAGAGCAGGAAGATGGGGAAAATGGTGTGAGGAAAGAAATGGAGGGAGGCCGGGGTATTTATAACCAAAGATCGGCGTTTGAAGGCGGTAGAGAGGCGGTGGGAAGCCGAAGAAACGGCCGCATGGCGCCACTTGGCCGGAATTCGGCGCCC
>JAYMSP010006926.1:0-10811 GCA_036897095.1 Plantago elongata
GCACAAGTTTGAAGAAAAAACTAAATAAAGTAGGAGAGAAGGTGATAAGATTTTTGTGGTTATTTTGATTTACATGGATCTTCGGATTGACGTGTACTTAACTTTTTGGAATATAATTAAAGTTTTCGGTTCCAAAAGTATGAGATATAGTGATAAAGTAGATAAAAAAGTAAATAAAGTAGGAGTGAGAATTTTCATTTAAGGGATGAAAAGATGAAGTCGTGACGGACCAAAATAACGAAAATGAAATACGGGAATATGAAGTTGGGATGGAAGGAGTAATAAAGTATGAAATATATAGATTGAATAAACTACCAGATATCGTGAAAATGTATAATAGATAACAAATAAAGAAGGAAATATAATTTTCATTTAAGTTATGTTAAGTTGATTGGGATGTTTCAAAATCGAATGCAGATGTTAAATTCGGAATAAAGAGAGTAATTCTTATGTGTTTTGTAGGGAGCCAACTATATAAAATGTGTTATAATACTTTTTTATATTTGATTCGAGTTTACAAAAAAAAAAAACATGTATCAGTTGTTATTTAACGGGTGGAGTATATATTCTCTCTAACTGTAAGGTCCTGAACGGATTCAATTTGGATCATATTACTTACAAAGCAAATCCGATATGATGAGTCGTATTTTACAATATTTATAATTACTATAAATTAGACTAGCCTTGAAAGTTAGATAATAATTGATATTATTTGTAAATTTAATTTTTTCGATTAATTAACTCTTTTTATTCGTTATTATAAGTAATTATATTGTTATATCGTCACGGATTAGTATGTGGAAAATGGAAGGAGAGCATATGATAGTCGATCATTAATATAATTTTAAGAAAAGACATGCATGATTATTACGAGAAGTTTGAATTGGAAAATGACAGTGACCAATTATGCATAGTAGTGGATACACTTTTTTTGACTATTGGGCGGCTGCAATCTCCGAAACCATGAACAAATTAAACGATAACGTAACTGCTGATTTACGTGGTTATTGTTTGTCTTTTAATACTGAAAAGGAACCAATGGGTGAACAAGCAAACCCTGGTCCCCGTTAGAAAATAAAATTTCCAATAAAAATAAATATCTTAGAAATAGGTATACCAAAATATCAGGAAAAAGAGTTTGTTTGGGAAAAGTAGAATATCCTAGGAACTTATTACATATTCGGGTGTCCAAACTCCACGTGACACAGGGACCATTCAAACCCACACACAGACAATACTCTATCACCGTCTCCACACTAAACCACGTCCCCTAAACCACGTCCAATTACTGTGGTACAAACAAACTCCTACAACTAAACCCGTTTCGTCAAACTGGTCCCTATGTCTACAATACTTTCAATATTTTGTATATGGCTAAAATTTAGACAATCAGACTAAAAACGTTTAGTTTTTATTCAACTTAAACTATTACTTCTATACTATACACTTATTATGAGATGATGTAATAATTTGCTTCTTGTCAAGACTTGTAGGATTGAGAGGGATTAGTCAACTTTTAATAACTATCCCAACTATTAATTTTACATATAATTCATTTTTAAACTTCTATTATGGTGTCTCTTCCAATAAAATGCATGTTAAAGTAATGTGTTGGTTGATATGATACTATGTTTAACAAGATTAATTGATAATTGAATTCGTAATAAATTAGTTCAACTTTGTAAGGGTGTTTATTAAAATAACTAGCTGAATTGAATATGATATATTTAAATAATAAATCAGTGAGATTATTATTTATAAACATCTTGAGCAAGCTTATCAGATCAACTAGTTTATAAGCTCTTAAATTGATGTTTATGTAATATACTTATTTAAACAATAAACTCCTCATAAGCTTATGCTAAACAAAGCTAACAAGCAATCTGAACATGACCACGTCAGACAAAGCAAAAGTGAGATACGGTTTTCATCACCAAAAACGCAATAGGAAATCTTCTTGGACGAGTTCCGCGTGGACTTGTAGTTGTAGGACCAAAATGCAAATTCCCCTAGCTAATACTATTCCTACGCCTACCTGAGCATATAGCTGGTTTGGTGGCCTATATAACAAGACCATTTGATACCACATTTACATTCATCATCATCAACAACATCAACAAATCACCAATACACAAACAAACAATCTTCTGAATCTTGATCATGAATCCACCAACAATGCCAGCGGTAGCTAATTTGTGCATCGGACAGTTCGCAAAGCTGAGTGAAAAGGTGAGAGTTAGAAATCCGTTCATGATGATTTCCATGAAGAAGGATGCTGCTGGTGCCATTCGCAACGTCGAACAAGAAGGCGAAGAAGCAGCAGCAGCTGCTACCAGTTTCATGTCACCAAAGGGTAAGAGGGAGGAGACTATGTCCGAAAGCACCGTGTTTTTGCTTATGGACCGGTTCGCTCCGAGCTAGTGTATATATCTAGAGTTATCAACAAGTTTGAGTAATTAATTAAGCTAAGATCTGAGTTATTGTAATATATTTTCTTCAATGACACCAAGTGTAAATGTAGGACTATATATGAATCCGTATATGTAATATACCGTTTCATGTTTAATTTTCTCGATCAATGCTAGCTTTGTTGGGGAATTGGTTGTAGGGGGTACAACCAAGAGAAACGAAACTGCTATGTGTTATAGTATATTATTAAGCCAGTAACTTTGATCGAACAGTTATTTTTGAAGTTTTACTCTTTAATTTTGTGTTTTTTTAGTTCGTTGTGGAGTGGGATGTGCAAACTAGTATAACATACCGGAAGTATGCAATTTTAGTTGTGAGTGATAAATTAGTTTTAAATTATGTTATTGAGACTTGCTACTGAATTTTGTCCCACATTGCAAATGAATTAAATGGATAGATGGTTTAAAGATATACTTGTGAACATGAGAGCATTGGATATTTGGATGTAAACGTACAGGATTCTTCAAGTAAGTGGGTTGTACACTTGTACTGATTGTCCTTAAATGCTGAGTTTTATTTTAGCTACCATGGTAGATTTGAAATTACGTTTTCGTAGCTCTTACTGCTTGTTTAACTCCACCAGACTCCAGAGACAATCATCTCCCCTTCCTCTTATACTTTCTCATAAGTACTAAACCATCAAGGAAAATTCTTTTAACGTATACATTCATTTTATATACTATATATATACTTTTATATATTTTATAAGAATCATTTGTCCAATAAAAAAGTAATTATTATAAAATATATAAAAAGTACATAGTCATTACATACTATATAAAATGGATGTGTCTTTCTCTTCTACAATATATCTAAAAAAATTCCCCACAATCAACAATATTTTCACTATTAAAGTTCTACCAATGATAAAATTGTTGTTACGTTTTTGTACCTCCTATATATACCCTTCATTCTCCACTTATTCGAGAACCACAAAGTCTCATGATAGAGTTTTTATCTAAAACAATCCATGTTACCAATAATACAATACAATTATAATTAAAATATATTATATGTTATTAATGTAATAAATTTTATTTTAATATAAAAAATTCTAATATTAAAAATATATGATTTTTTTATTAATACAGATCAGTCTCTGGATGAATATAGAGCTAGTCACTACATGAATAATACATTTCCACAGGGTAGAACAACATTTATAGTTCCACATGACTTTAAAACGTATGCTAAAAGTCTACCTCACCTGAAAGTTGAGTGTCTTGATTGAGATAGCATAGATGGAGGCAAACATAACCGAGAAACAAATCAAGATCACTGTGACTTGTGCATTGTAGTTCGGATCATAACCCAAATGGTTTTGAATGTAGTTCCTAATCGTGGGTCGAACCTGTGAACCGACTATAGATATTTGTTCCTCGACGTCTCCATATTGGCCTATAATCAGTCCATGCATTGTCCAGGACACAGGGCAAATCCAATAGTACCAAATCCACCACTTAGGGATCCGCTGTAATTAAAAATGAAGAAAACCATATCAACATTGTGTTTGTTTTGAGGACGAACTTATTCAAACATGATCATTAAAAAGCAGTGAATCATATATGAAAATTCTTACAGGTTTAGGAATGAAAAATCCGGAGAGCAGAGTGAAAAGCATGAAAAAGAATCCTGCCACAACTGTTGCTATTTGGGGATTCGGTGTGATGGCTACAGTCATCATGCCGTAATATGTGAAGTATAGAAACGTGAGGAAGGTCACGAGGAAGAACTTGAAGAACTTAGCGGCTACCCATTCGAATTGTAGCATAGAGTACACTATCAACGTGTAGTATATAGCCTGGAATAGCACGTATGGGATTTCCACAATAACCTGTTTACCACGACACACATAATATTTCAATGATATGAAGTAAATAGATCATGTTCAATGTACATATAATTTCATCTCACCTGTGACATTGCGTATGGCAATGACGAATACATTCCTGAAGCTCTTTCTCTATAAACCACAGTTCTTTCTGTGGTTATCACAGGTTGTATTGTTGAGCAGTTATTAAGTCCAATGAAGATAACAGAAATATACAAAGCTCGCAAAACTGTTATTAGATTTGTGTCGCTGTCCCTGAGCCAAATTAAACAGGAAAAGTGAGATAATACTCTAAATGACATAATCTAAATAGAATCCTTCGAAATCTTTATCGTAAAATATTTGTAACGATGCAAGAGTACCAACCTTCTAGAGCCTATTCTCCAAAAGATTGTGCCCACAAGGATAGCAGATGATAATGTAAATAAGTATCTCACAAGATTGTATTCAGGACTTCTCCAGTAAGTTAAGCATTGCTTCCATAGGCAGGCCTTGAATTGTCCCCACATAGTCTGGGAATATTGTGTAAGGAAGTGTATGTCATGTGTCCCAGGAATCGGAGAGCTTAATTCGCGCACTAAAGCCACGTTCTTCCTAACAGTCAAAAGCATATCAATTCGTTATTCTACCATGATAGAGTGAGTTTGCCATATATGTCAAATTTTGTTTCGAAATTCCTAGCCAGGCAATTGAAGTTTGACATCTAAAAGCAGAAAAAGCAATGTACTTTACTTACTCATACAAGGGTGTCAACTTGTAGTACTCAGCAAAATCGACACAAATATGGTCTTCTATGTCTGTTGAGCTTACTTCGAGCATCCAAGTTGCCGGATTATATTTTTCTTTGATTTTTGGAACACCAGGAATCACCTGCATAGATGGCCATTAACATTGTATTTTCTCTGTAAGGATATAGGCAAATGCTCATTAATTTGTACTTATACACATTACCTGAAAGTATTCTACCACATCTTGGGAATGTCGTCCTAATGGCCCTGCGTAGATGACGTGGCCTCCTTTTTTCAGGAAAATTAACTAAGTGCATCATATGTTAAGAGTCATTCAGTCGAATGGTTGATTTAGCAATAAACGAGAAGTACAAGGCTTGTGTCTGATTACCTCATCAAAAGATTCAAAAATATCTATACTAGGCTGATGAATGGTGCAAACCACAGTTCTCCCGGTGTCAACCATATTTCTCACCGTCCTCATAACTATTGCTGCTGCTCTTGCATCCAATCCGGTAGTAGGCTCATCCATAAATATAATGGAGGGGTTCGCCACAAGCTCAACTGCAATCGTCAATCTTTTTCTTTGTCCTGTTGACAATCCGTTTAACCCTGCTATCCCAACAATAGAATCCTTGAGATTACCTAGCTCAACCAAATCCATCACTTCATCCACAAAAGCCTGAAATTGATTTTAAAATAAATAAAAAGTTTATTAAACGAAAGTAATGTGGTTTTATGTTCAACAAGAGTGGTTTTTGGAAGTCTTATAGGAGTCGTTAATTAGTGGTTACTGATTTTGCAGAACTCTTACATTTTTTTCCTCCATAGTGACTTCCTTAGGTAGCCGAAGCATGGAAGAGTATATCAAAGATTCACGGACGGTGACTTGAGGTGAGTGGATATCAGTTTGTTCACAATATCCAGATATTCTAGCAAAGGTTTCTTGTTTCTTTGGAAACCCAGAGATTCTAATGTCACCTCCAATGTAACCACCTGTTTTTCGTCCTGCCAGAACATCCATGAGTGTAGTTTTTCCTGCCCCACTCACTCCCATTAATGCAGTCAGAACTCCTGGCCTAAATGCACCAGTTACTTCAGAAAGTAATTGGAGTTTGTCTGCGTTCACTCCTTGTCCCTTCATTTCCTATCACAGAAAGTATGAGATATGAATGTCCGACGATATAGAGAATTGACCGTGTTTCTTTGAAGGGTATATGCATTTCACCTGAGGCATATCGACGAAGTAACTCACACCTTCAAATGACATTGTTAAAGGTGTAAATGGTAAAACCATTCTTCTCTTTGGGGTAGAATTACCAGCAGATGAACTAGCACAAATGCTTGTATGTTGCATTGCTGTTTCACCTGATGAAAGAAACAACATAGAACACTCAGTTAAGCTAGGTTATAAAAACATGCTTTGTCTCAATTGTATGTCACTGTGATCTCAATTTATTGTATTTACTTGTGTTACTTCCACTGATGAATGTTAGATCTGAATCTTCTTTGTTTGACTTTACTTGTTGCAGCATCGGTACATCGTTCATTGTTTTATCATCATATTCCATATCCCTTGCTTGCTCTATGGATATACTAGTCTGTGGCTTATCAAGAGCTACATTGTAAAAAGGAGAATCAGAATTAGCTAGTTTTTTCATGTAGTATATAATCAAAGTAGAAGATCAGCTTGCGCATGACTTACGGTTAAGATACATGAGAGCAAAAGTGAAAAGAAAGTTGAAGAGTAGTGTGAAGCCAACAAGTGCAACAATGCCTATCCAGTATAGCCTTTCTTCTGGATAGATGTCAAAGTAAATCAAGATAGCTTCTCCCAATCTTGTTCTTCCATCTAAGGCCTGCACAGATCAGTTCATTAGTAGTCGTGATCGATGCATTGTGTCTTGATCTCATCAAGGATGATTGCATAATAGTGAGAACAAGATATATATACCATACCAGTTTATTCATCCATCTGGGTGCAAACATCTCATTTACCGCGAGAGCATTGTAACAATAGCTAAATGGTGAAACATCATAAAGCCACCTCCACCAGTCTGGAAATTGTTCTGCAACAAGTATCTCAATAAACGGGTAAACAATCTTTCTAAGGTGAGTGAAAGCCATTTTGTAATTATAGTATGTCCATATCAATTTGGAACAGAATAACCAATAATTTCTAACCTCTAGGAAGGATGAAACCACCCGAAATAACCATGAGTATAAGAGCAAGAGAACCACCGGTGTTTGCAATAATCATTGTTCGACATGATGCCGCGATCAACCTAAATAATCCCCCAGCCATTTGTTGTGTCCAAAATATCAACATTAGATGCTTAAAAAACCTGAGAATATATATGAAAGGATTTTAATTTTAGTTCAATGAACATAAAGATTAATGTATAGAAACACAACATATAGTTAATTTACCTACTAGGTTCAGGTGAGAATCCTATGGTGTAGTATGTTGTTATAGTCCATACGATAGACTCGAGCATGGAGATTGGAGCCTTCAGCAAAAATGTTGGCAAAGTGAATGTCCAAGCCGGATGGAAAAGGAAGTCCCTATGTTTGTAGAACACTGGAAGTCTTATTATGGTGAAGGGGAGTTCTGCTGTACCATTGAACGCATTCGATATCATAGTAAATAGCAAAGCACCAATGAACAACACACCATCTTCTGCAGTTCCACTATGCATTTCAGTCCTTAAAAACATTGTTGCTGTGATAGAGGCCACAATAAATGTCTGGATTGTCTTGAAAACATGGATGAAAGAGTTTCTCTTTATCAACAACCATTCCTTCTGGAAATTAGCTTTCATAAGTTCTACTCTTGGGGTAGAATACTTTTTATACACCAGAGCTGCTTTCTGATTTTTGCTTTTGTCGAAAATGTTTGAGAGTTCAATCTCCAGAAGATGACTAGCATGGAATCCCTTGAATATGTTTGCAAATTCACTTACTGTGATATACCTGTATGGATGTTTTCTGTCTACCCAGTATTGTTCTTGGTCTTTCCTTGATGTTACCTATTTTCAGAGAAACCGGTGAAAACCTCAAGTTTATTCGTATACTATACTAGCTAGGAGCCTAGTAGAGAAGTAGTGCTAAATTTTACCTCTTGCAAGAAATCAGCAACTCCTTTTCTCTCAGGACATTTGAACCCACAACTCTCAAAGAACTCAACGGCTTGTACACATGGTCCCTGATATACGATCCTTCCCTCAGATAAAAGAATAACATCATCAAAGAGTTCAAATACCTCTGGAGCTGGTTGGAGTAACGACATGAAGATGGTGGCATCTGTGTAATGCACAATTTGTTGCAGACACTTGACTATTTGAAATGTAGTTGAGCTGTCTAATCCGGTTGATATCTCGTCCATAAATAAAGTTTTTGTTGGCCCAACAATCATCTCTCCTGTTAAATATGTTGTAAGTTTAACATTAAAATTCACACATCGTTTTTCTTTTGCCAGAACATCTGAAACTAAAAGGTGTAATAAATCTACCAGTCGTAACTCGCTTCATTTGGCCTCCTGAGATTCCTCTCATCATTTCGTTTCCAACAAGGGTGTCTCCACACATATCAAGCCCTAGTATCTGCACAGGTTCAATGATGTGGCTAGCATGAACTTTTGGTAAGAGTTCTTATTCGGTTTTTAACTGAACATTTTTATGATTCTTACCCTTAATATGTAATCGGTTACGATGGTGCTCTCAAGTCCCTGCACTGCAGTTGCCTTCCACATGAAAAAAAAAAAAAAGAAGATCAATACAATGATAAGTTAAATTATATTACCCTGATTATTTGTCATATTGAATTACCTTCATAAAAAGATCCACATCCACATCAGGCAAGATACCTGCTTCTTTTTCCATTCTTGCCAGCTCGGCTAAAATTTCTACATATTATCACAAAAAAGAAAAGAAAATAAAAGAAAGAATACATAGTGACAATCTTGGATGATATATATAAATGAGCCTACACACATTGGAATCTTGAATGAGTTGAATTATCAAGAATTTGGTTATAAGCCTATAATATACTCATAACAGTTTATGAACATATTCTTCGATAGTGACATGTGCAAATACAAGATCAATACCTAATCGTGATCCAACTCCTTGGCACCTGGCAGAAAAATCAAATGTCTCCCTGACAGTCATTTCTCCTACATGAACATCATTTTGACTGATATAAGCTGCTGATTTCTGAGGAACAAATTCATTAAGTGTATGCCCGTTGTATGTGACTTCTCCTGTTGTCTGTTACAAATTTTGGTAGGGCGGGCAAGTAGTTATGTACATTTTTGTTCAAGTTACCAAAGAAAATGCAAGGGAAATGAACTTAACTGATGCAGAAAGCATTACATGTGATGACTCATTAATTATAGAAATTATGGACGCGTTCTTTCTGAGCCCCTTAAGAGATCTGTGTCTATTGTATATAAATACTGTAAATATCAAACCTTCAAATGAGGATCCAACTTTCCTGCTAGGGCTAATAGAAGTGTTGTTTTCCCAGAGCTTGGTGGTCCTAATAGAAGGGTCATCCTGTATAATGAAAAGTTTATGTGAACTAACATATATAAACATGCATGGTTAAAAAAAACTTGTTAAGTTAGAATTAGTCTTCATGTATACCTTGAAGGTTTTATGATACCAGAAACATCTTTGAGTATAGTCAAATTTTTCTTATGTCCCAACTTGATGCCCATGGCACGTAATGCAGATTCAGCGATGTTACGAGTGGTGTTTAACAGCGTTGGAAGTCCCCTTTCACCGATAAAGCATTCAGTTGCTACGCTCAAATTTTTGAATTTCACCACAACGCTAGGAAGTGTAATCCCAACTCTGCAAAAACAAGTTTGATATATTACAATGAGACCTAATTAGAAAATTATAAATATAAATAGGAGATCATTCTCATTCATTTTAATACACCATGATGCATCGGGTCGTATAGAGAAATTAAAGTTCATTTGATAGTGCCACTGACACAACTCCCCTACAAACATCAAATGTCATGGAGTACCAACATGAAAACTAATGAAGGTCAAGAACGATAAATAATCTACAGTATCATACTGTACTAATATTACTATTTGAACGGTTTCAGTTATAAAAAACTTACCGATCTATACGATTTCTGAACTTGATCAAGAATTTCTCGTTATCCACTTGGGCAACTCGGATGAACCTATCAATGAAATCTCTTTTATCGCTAATGTCAAGCTTCCTAACATCAACTTCCTTATGCACAACAGCCTTCACATTCTGTTCTTCAAGAAACGATTTTAGAACTGATTTTCGCAATTTGTCGTACGTTGGTAGCCTCTCCAAAGCAGCCCATCTAAGAGTCACCTCGTCTTCATCCATTCCCCTCGATCGAAAGAGTGGGACTAATGCAAGTAGTCTCGTGAAAAATGCGCAAGTATTTGGATATTGTAACTAAGAAAGCGTTGCAAAGAATTGAGATGAGTAGCTCTTTGAGTGCAATTTAAGAAGGGAGAGATGTGTTTAACAAGGCAAATTAATGAAAAGGCTAGCTTCGCAATTATCAGAAACACAGATTGGTGGTTTATAGTATATTGTAAGTTAAATACAGATTGTGAAATTAATAATAGGAGCATATGAATGCTGATTTGTTGGTAATGCGAAGTAATGGAGCCCAATAAACTGCAGGTTTGTTTTGAATATGTTATTTCCCTCTTGAAAAAACATCCCATGCCATGTTTTTCAAGAGGGAAATAACATATTCAAAACAAACCTATATATATA
>JAYMSP010006927.1:0-10811 GCA_036897095.1 Plantago elongata
ATGGAGGGGAGGGGGGGGGGGGGGGGGCGGTGTTCAAACAAGGGATGGGTGTTTGCATAATTCATTTATGATACCAAGTTTGGAGGAACTGGTGTCTTAACCTTTTTATGCATCTGCATTTTCCATTTCTTACTTTTCAAGGTAGAGTGTTAGGCTTAATTCATCTTGAATCTGTCTTCAGGATAGTATTCCTCCCTATCCTCTTCCTCTCAGTTTGTTTGCATAATTATATCTGCATGAGTCTTGTTTTCCATTGGTTGTATGTCAGATTTGAAGAGCATGTGTCTTCAAGGGAAGATTCTTTAAATGGCATCATTGGGAGCTTCATGAACATATGTGGAGTTTTTTGGCATTGGTCAGGTCTATGTATTTCATTATTCAGGTGTCATGGTTTCAGTGTAAACCTTTGCATATGAGAGTAGACTTGGTTGTTATATGGTGGCTGAGTAGAAAAAAGAAAAATGAAGGAGACTGCAAAAGAAAGATATTACAGCTTAAAAAAGAAATTGATTTCAAAGAGGACTGGAAAAAAGGAATAAACAGTCTAAAAGAGGCTAAAAATAGAAAAAGAAGGCCCAGCTCAATATTATATCTTGTTCTCTACAGTTTTTACTTTGTGTTATGGTTGTTAATTTACTTAAAATTACTTGATGACTGATAGATTTTTTGATCATGAATCTTACTTAGGATGTTATGCTGGTAGCTCTAGGGATGCATGTAATTTGACTGTGGAATGTTTATAGTTTGTATTGCATTCTTTAGCTTGCTCTTTGGTTATTCGGCTATGTTAGATTGTTGTCAGTTCTCTGATTGTTATGATAAAGGATTGATGGGTCATTAGTTGGTGGAACTGGTCCTAGATTTTTTCTGCAGAAATGTCATCAGGTAGGGAGTGGTTGTTCTCTGCAGGCTGTTAGTAGATCTAGAGATTGGCTGAACCCTGCATGCTGCAAACAGGTCAAGGAAAGTCGAATAGAGGAAGTTTCTGCAGCTGTGTGGAAATTGTTGCAGCAGTGTGGAAGTTTTTCTGCATATACGAAGTTTCTGCAGCAGTGTGTGTAGGTTAAACAGGGCAGGGCTGGAAGGTGATGGAATTGTGGAAATTTCTACAGCACTGTGGAAATTGTTACATAGAGGAAGTTTTTGCAGCAGGCATACTGCCCAGCAAATATGGAGTAATACTCTGCAGGGTCGGCACGATGATTGGCATGGAAAAGAGATCATGGCACGGGAATAGGCACGAGATCAGAGCCGCCAGTTAGCAGGTAGTGGCATTTGGCTAGGCCTTTGGCGAATCAACCTTGATATCAAACAAATGTTTTGGGACAAAACATCTGGGAATACACTAAATATCTATGCAAGAAGGCAATCTTTTGAGATCCCTGCCGAGATTTATGACACGTATTTTGTAACTAGTAGGGATAAGTCTCGGATTGATCTAGTAAATGTTGTAAATGGAAGTTTTGTAGTGGCTAGGGTAGCTAGTTGCGTATTTTGGTGGAATGTAATTATTTTGCGACGGTTGGTGTATGCAGGTTCCTTTAAACCGCCATAATTATTATATTTATATAAATCCGAGAGCTTAGTGTCACGGGATAAAACTCTAAAGTGTGTGAAAAACTCTACCCGTGCGGTACTAGACTAGTTCACCTCGAGACTAGCTAGGAAGCATTCTATCAGAGTGCGGAATTGTGTGTATGAAGAGTGTGTTTGAGAGCTTGGAAGTTTGCAAGAATGATTGATTGCTTGATTCCTTCAAAATGGAGAGGCTAAAGGCCTATTTATACATGCTTCCACCTCTTTTAAGGAAGAGTGGAGGACTATCTAGAGTATTCTACATCTAGATTTATCTACTACATACAAGCTACCACTTCTCTACAATTTACATGATAGTTTTAGAGAATTCCCATCTCCATGGCTCTTCATAATCTCTCTAGATTGTTCCTCCATGGACTTGGACTCTTTTTGGGCTTGGAATGCGCAAATTAAACGGACCGTGACATTAGGCTCTCTTCATAAAAAAAAAAAAAAAAGTAATTGCATCTAAAGAAAAAGGGAATTTTCGTCGTTCCGCCTCTTAAGATACATGCATCTCATGAGTGAATTTGGAATCACTCAGACCAATGATTTCAGAATGCATTTCAAGTGTAAGTTTATACCTAAACCCACCTTAAACACAAAACACACCCTTACAAAGCACTCCCAGAACTCTTAACTCAATGGCCATTTATATCTCAAATATAGCTTCAATTTAAATTCACCAATCTCGCATTCATGGCTAACAACATTAGCCAACAAACAAGGTTAAAAGTAAAAAGTACTCCTGCATGGGGAGAAAATTACATCATACTACCCTATTATAACGAGGCTTCTTAAAAAAAATCTCAATAGATTAACAATTATATTTTGGTCCAAAAATTACAGTCTTTTCGTTGACTTTGAGTATATTACATTTTTATCCTTATAGCATAATTTACAAAACAAACATGCCCTTATGAATAAAAAGATTACTTGCTTACTTTTTACCTAAAAGAAAATGAATTGAAGTACGTGTCTTCTTGTCGTTAAAGTTGATTAAAAATTTTTAAAATAATTTTATAAATTTAAAAAAAATTATTATTTTTTTTCAGAAATTATAATAAATTATTATTTCATTTAAAACAAAATTTATAAATAAAAATATCTTTAAATTGGTTTGTATTTCGACAATCATCATTTGTTAAACTAATTTTCTTTTTTAATCTAGTTGTTAATTCTATTATTTATTAGTAATTATCAATTAATTATAAATTTGAAATGATTCTTCAGCTCAGTCATATTTCCAATTCATGAATTCTTCTATGTTCCCTTTTTCCCCTTTTCGTTATTCTTCTTCTTTATTGTTTTCAACTAATCAAATTCATCCACCGAAAAGAATTGTTTGTAAGTGAGGAGTCAAAACTAAAAAATGACAATTGTAAACACGACATAACGAATGACCATGACATATTGAATGAGAACTCGTACGCTTTCCAGTAGAACTAGAGTGTTTTTTTTTTATGAGTAAAATCTGATTTTTTTAGGTTAATGTTGGTGAAAAATGAGGTCTGGAAGTATAAATGGAGTAAAACTACTCTTCCAACGGTTAGTTTTTTAAAAAATTTTAACGGTAATTAAAAATTATAATAAGCAAAGTTTGTTTTAATTCAATTACAATTTGGACCATCACGTGACTGCTTAGCACCTAGAAGCTAGGCCTGTTTGGTTTCTTAGTTTTGGAAAATGGAAAAGGGTGTATGAGTAGCTACTAGTTTTAATTCACCTCTAATTAAATTCGTACCTCTAAATATAATTATTGATCTATCGAAGTTTTTTATGTTATTAGGTACACTAAAAGGGTATATAGAAATATTCATCCTTATGGTGGACTAGGAAAAGGGACTATAATTAAGTCACCTAACCAAAACCATCTGATTTACATCAATACTACATTTTGTATTGAAACTACAACACTAGCAGAATCAGAGAATTCACTCTGCAATCCAGTGGGCTGATTGACACTGCACGAGCACAAACATCAGAAACAAGCACCTCACCAGGGAAGTCTGCCAAAATCACAGTAGCAGCACCGCTCTGCAGCTTGCCACCGTCAACCTGCACAGGTTGCTAAACCGTAGCTTGCCTGGCGAGACCAAACTAGTTTCATTAACAATACAGTCAATACCCACTGCATTTCTGTATGTGTATACAGATTAAGGAGGGTCAGGTACTTCCACTGTCATCAGATGCACAAATGGCAATGCATCACCAGATTATACTAGTTTATTATGATATCAGAGCAGCCATATAATGCAACATGAAAAGATGCATAACAGCATAACACGACAAAACAAATATAACAGTAAATCTTGTTCCAACGATAAGAGACAATAACACAGTTTTTTAGTTTTATAAGCCACACTGAAATACTGAATTACCTAACCCAGGACCTTTTTTACATGCTACAGAAAGTTGTTACACTGCTGTCATACCGAACGTTACAAAATATGACATAGTACATAAACTGGCTGATGTATGAATAAGACTCTTTCTTCAAACAGCTTCCAGCAGGATGGCAAGCTCATACGCTGCTTCACTCCTAACTATGCATCTTCATCTTCAAGGGTGTTGACACGCTCACACTCGTCAATCCATTCACTGTATATATCTATCGCCTCAGTCAAAGCTGTCACATTGGTGCTAAAGCTCTCCCGGCAGATTCCACATGAAACTGAACCAATCAAGTCTTTCATGTCACTGAAATGGAAAAAACATGGTTAGCTACAAACATCACAAAAAGAATGTGCAAGCATATAGGGAAAAGGAAAGAATCAAACAAAAACGTCCAAGAAAACATCTGCCTGTCTATCCATCTGCCAATAAAGTAAGAGGATATAATGTGATGTAATGTTATGTGTTTAATCAGTAGACAGATACGCAAACAATGTACATTCTACAACTTTACAGACAACAAATCTAACAAGACGTAATAAACAACCTAATTATGTGTACCGGATCAGTATAAACTTACATTTGGCATTCCACACTACTGCCATGGTTACAGAAGGGGCAGGTAAAGACGGTGTCAAGTTTGTCCATACGTTTCTTTGGTGCTGGCTTCGCTCTGGACTTTCTCTTACCCATTCTGCAGCTGATTCAGATTCCTTCACAAAATATTTTTAAAAAAAAAAGTCAGATTCAGCAATCATCAAGAGACACATTGAAGAATGCAAACATACTGTATAGCTTTGATTATTTATACACAATCGGAATACTTCCACTTAGCAGAATAAACATGAAAAGCAATAGAAACTAGAGATTAAAAGCAATAGAATGCCAAGACTTCCAGTTGCGAATATGTATCTCAATTAGATTACGACACGTAGTAATTACACGACGCATATTTTCCACAAGTTACAACTATAAAGAACTTTCGACCACTGGACGAAGGACGAAATTAAATCACAGGCAAAATTAAACTGTAAGCATAAATGGGAAAACCACAATTGATACTCGTTTTAAAAGTTAAGTTAAACAGAATCTAAAAACTGAGAGTTAATCAATCGATCAACTGAGACGAATATTATCTGCACAGTAAAGAATTCCACAGAAATACGACGAATCAAATTGGAAAAAAATGAAACCCTAATTCTAAGTTATCCAGAACCGACCACGATCAAAGCTGAGCAAATCAATCGAGATATCGAGTAATTGAGACTGAACCCTAAAAGAAAAGTCACAGATTGGGCGAAAATCGAATGACAAGAATCACTAGGTCAAAATTATACAAACAGAATGAAGCTAATCAGATTAATCGATGAAAGCAAATAAAAATGGATATAGAATATTAATCGCAGAAAAACAGAGAATAGCACGAAGATGAAGAACGATGATTACCTCAAGAGAGAAAGATGTCGGTTGTTCCACGCTACCTTTGGCGCAACAAGTGTGTGAAATAATGGGACCTTGGTAGAGGTAGATAGGGGTATATATAGTCCAACGGGAGTAGGAAGAATTATGTTCGGCATGGAACTGGAGTTAAATTCTCTTAAAATTAGTGTTGCGTTTTTGTGTCCAAATTATATAAAAATTTATTTTGTTTGAAAGAATTCAACAGAAGTTTTATATCATATATATAGTAATGTATATTTCTAATAGTAAATTTGAAGTTGTAAAAATGTGATTACGACGACCTAAGTTGTAGTAATTGTAATTTTATAGTATTGATGTTGTTAATTAACGCACTAAGATTCGTCTGTGAGGTAAAATAATAATTAATGCACGTTTTGATTGAATGATGCTATGAATTAGCAATACTTGACCACTTCGGTAGTGGTGTTTAGGGGTGGGCAAAATCAGGACCGGATCGAAAAACCGGCTCTAACCAGATCGAAAAATCGGTCCTCGGTCTGGTTCTCGGTACGGAGGATTTCAACTTTTCGGTCCTCGGTCCAGTCCGGTCCAAAAATCGAGAAAACCGCATGTCCACCGACCGGACCGAAATTTAACAAATATACTGTATATTATATACACCTATTCCTCCAAAACCCTAACCCCAAAATAACTCCACACACAAATTGAATCCCCCAAACATCCGTGTGGAAGAAAAATCAGTTTCCCCCTCCTTCCCTCAACAAAGTAAATCAGGTAGTGTAATTGGAATTCGATTTAGGGTTTCTGAATTGGGGCTAACCATACGATGTACGCTGATCAAGTTGAGGCTCAAGGTAATCGCTCAGTTAAGGACCGCCTTAGCGGCACTACCTCCTCTAACTTCTCCCGCGGGAATAACCCTCTTTCCGGCAAGAGGTACTTACGCTTATTCCTCGACCTCCAATTCGCCCTCCTTGATGTCATTCTCGAAGAAGAGGAAGGCGAAGAGTTGTCAAACGAAGGGGATGACTAATTATTTGATGGTGGTGGTTGCTGGTGGGATGAATCAGCAGAGGAATCAGATTGTGGATGATGTGGTTATTGCTAGGATTCTTGGTGCTGCTTTTGTTGTCCTATTTTGCAAGTTAATGTTATCTGGGGTGATGAGAGGTTTGTTCTTCTTTCTTCGCTTTACTGCATTTCGACGATGGTGTTCAAGAAAAGAGTGAAGATGGTATTCAAGAAGAAGAAGAATAAAGGAAAAGTAGTAGTAGCAGTAAGAAAAAAGTGAAGATGGTGTTCAAGAAGAAGAAGAAGAAAGGAAAAGTAGTAGTAGCAGTAAGTTTCCGTCTTTCTGAGTGTGAAATTTGGCTAAGTATTAGATTTGTAAATTTTTTACTTTTTTTTTTTAAAGTCGGTCCGTTCGGTCCAAGCCCGAAATCGGACCGATTTTTTCGGTCCGGTCCGGGCCTCGGTATTAAAAAAAATTGAAAATCGGTCTGGGCCAAAATCGATCCGGTCCGGGCCTGAACCGATGCTCACCCCTAGTGGTGTTCACCAGTTCAAAAATGCACCGGATCGATTCCGAAACTAATATGGGATGGAATTGGTATTACATAAATTTATGATCCATAAACTCATCATGAACGTCATCGGTCCATACAAATTAAATAGTTATGGAATATTTCAATTTGATTTTAATTGGATATGAATATATTTCGTTGCGGTAATGTAGGTAAAACTACTTTAACAAAATGAAGAGAAAGAAAGTACGAGCTTTTTAGATTCGTATCAGGATAAATATTTTAATTCCCAAGTTTTGTAGTTTGACAAAACAAGAATAGGGGAGAATCATGTTAGAACTGGCTATGGTATATTGGTATATACTAATACTATTACCTTTTTCAGGAAGTGTTAGAATTTATAAATAAAAATGTTAGATACAGTAGTATCGAATTGATCTAAACACCACACCAACACCTGAACCATCTAGCAACTTGTGTCACCACACTTAATACTATCCATTTTTGGATCGATCAAATTCATATCTAAAAATTCATGTGAGAGGTAGATGTTATTTGATGAATTCGGAAGCTACTGAATAATTCACATTTTATGAAATGGGGATGGGATGAAATAATGCAATTTATCAGAGGTATAGTACAAAAAATAAAAGATGAGGCTGAGGCTGAAAAAGCAGGAGGCGGCCAACAGAATTCCCAAATTCCAAAACCTAATCCCCACATGCTGATTTTGCCGCCTAAAAAACGCTAATGGTCTACTCTTGTTCACTCATGCTCCGCCTCACACCACCTCGATTCACCGCTCCTATCAACCACCAGCTCCGCCGCAAACTAAAATTCTCTTCCACAGGTTTCGTTCCGGTCCGAAATGGCAAGTTCTATCCTCTCCTACTGTCATCACCGGCGCAAAATTCAGCTCACAGTACACTCAGCAGCGATGATGATTACAGCCTGGAGGTCGGCCGATTGCTGGCTCTTTTACCGGAGGATATGCGGCGGAGAGTCAGCGAGCATCCTGAGCTCGGAGACTTGATTGAGGTGGTCATGGACTTGGGCCGGAAACCGCTGGCTCGGTTTCCGTCAGGGGATTTTGTTTTGTTGGATAACCCGATCACAATGGAGGATATCCAATATGCTGTCTCGCAGGTGAGCCGGTTTCGCTTGTCGCATTTCATCTGTCAATTCAATAAGCTCGGTTTGTTTTGCAAATGCATTTGAATTGATAGTTTACTGTTTTCGGATTATGTGTGAGTTTTTCTTGAAAACCAAGTATCCCATCTCAAATCTTTGTAGTCACAAAACTCAAGAACGAAACTTCTTCTATAATCAGGCTTCAAATAATCAAAACTTATACATTCGTATTGCAAGTTCTTCTAAAAGACCTTTACTGAAGGTAGCACTTTCAAGTAGTTTATCACCGCACAAGGACTTAAACTGAGCTTGATTAAACAGACAAATTGGTGATGGACTGTGATGTGAAGATGGGATTATTCAATTCTTCTATTTTGAGAGAGATTCACCAAAGTAGGAAGATCCTGAAGGTAAACTGATCGATAAGGGGTTATGTGTGGGTTTTAGAATCTTCATGAATGGATGATTCCCCATATCATCCAACTATCCTGGGAATTTTTGCTTGAGGTGCAAGACCACAAATCCATCCCACCCTTAGAAAATATAGATCAAGAACAATCTTTCTGACTTAATATTGGATTCCAAGATAATGGGATTCCACTATTGTCAGAGAAAAGCATTTTTTTTTTTTTACTTGGCTAGAGTAGACATCTATTTAACAGTTAATATTCTAGATAAGTAGATAAGTTTTGTCTACAGCTTCAGTAGCTAGATGATCTGCCACTTGTTTGCCTCTTGAAGGATAAGAACAATTATTTCCATCTGATTGACAGTGAAGGGTGATGCAAAGGTTGGATTGGGGGGTTTTTTTTTTTTTTTTTTTTTTTTGTGTTTGATTAAGATATTGCAGATTTTTTTTTTGGAAACGGCAAAGGTGACTCAAACCCCCGACCTATTGGTTGGAGGGGAAGCGTCTTACCAACTGAGCTGTACTTGTCGATATTGCAGATTCGTTGGTGATAATTAAAAGAATGGGTTAGCCGAGAAGAAAGTAATTTTGAAGTTTAGGTTTGGGATTTTCAATTTTGTAGTGGTTCTGTCTTAGAGAGCATTCCTCATGCTCGTCTGTAAACATTATCGTGGGGTTGTATAATTAATTTTGCCGTTCAAAAAAATTAATCCATCTAAACTAAAAAATTTGATTTCCCTAAGATAGTGTTAACATTTTGAGTTACAGAAAGGCTTAGGATCAACTATTGATCTTATATGAACTCGATTAACCCACTATGTAGAGTTCTACCAAGATTTATATATTGTGGTTATCGAGTTCTGATTACAAAATTGAACTTGAAACAAAGTTGAGAACCATGGCTAAACTATGGCAGCTTCAAGCCTGCAGCCTTGTAACAAGGTGTGTTCTGTTGTTTCTCTTTGTATACAACACTGACATTTGGTTGCAATTTATATCCCTTTCGAATTCATTATTTCGTCCAATGGTAGGAGACCTTATGTTATCATATTTGAGTGATTGACGATGCACCTGAAGTTAAGCCACTTATCGGTGATGATTCTATATGTTATAGGTTGGGGATTTTGCTGTGGATAATCGAGCTGGAATCAGTAGGACCTTACACCGTATAAGTGCCATTAGAAATCGAAAAGGTGCAATCATAGGTTTGACATGCCGTGTCGGTCGTGCAATTTCCGGAAGTGCCAACTTAGTACGAGATTTAATTAAAGATGGGGCTTCATTGTTACTCATTGGACCTCCAGGTGTGGGAAAAACGACAATTATCAGGTCAGCTAGATACTTTCTGAGACAATTGATGAAAGTTCATGCGGCCCAATTACACAACTTGACTGTTTAGGATTTCTGAATATTTTATACTCCATATCTTGTACTGCTATGATAAAGCTTATGTATTTCTTAAATGGTATGTTATATAAAACCTGATTATCTGGGGTTACCCATGCTTGTACTTGTCTAGTTTGGCACACTTACAATCTTTAAACACATGCAGATTTCCAGTATATTCCCTTTTGGGCCCATCACTTATATCTGGGTTGTGCATGTGGGTGGGTGTTTAGAGAGTAATGACCATTTTGAGCTTAGTTTATCGCTTATGCTCTTATTAACCATAATAAAAGAGTAGCTGGTATTAATGTTATCTTCTTAAAGGAAAGGAAAGTCGGTCTGCTTGAACTTCTTTCTTTAAGTTACCACACTTGTCAAATTTGGCACTCTTGCAATCTTTGAACACACGCAGGTTTCCAGTATATTCCCATTTGGGTCCATCAGTTATATCTGGGTTGTGCGTGTGGGTGGGGGTGTTTAGAGCCTGATGACCATATTTGAGCACAGTTTTCGCTTATGCTCAAATATACCATAATAAAAGAGTAGCTGGTATCTCGTTGTTGACTTCTGTAAGTTCTGGCTATAGTTTGAGGCCAAACGTTCTTGGTTGCTGTATATTTTGGGCACTCTGAGGCATTCCTTATGCTACTTAGTGCCTTCGCAGTAAAGTTCAACTCTTCCAAAAAAAAAAAAAGAGTAGCTGGTGTTAATGTTATCTTCTTAACGAAAGTAAAGTTGGTCTGCTTGAACTTCTTTCTTTAAGTTACTGCAATTCAGATTGCTTGACCTTTTTCTGTTTTTGTGTCATATTTTTGAGCAATTGAGCTATTGCAAATTGAAATTTTCCCTAAGGCATACTTGAGTTGAAGTTCTAAAATCTGGCAGACAAGTTAATGGACTCACTCGCAATTTGCTTGTCTCTCATGTGTGTGTGTGTGTGTGTGGGTGGGGGGGGGGGGGGTTTTTGTTCA
>JAYMSP010006928.1:0-10806 GCA_036897095.1 Plantago elongata
TCTCTCTCTCTCGCCCTCAACTCATTCCACCGTCGCCTCTCACCCGTGCCTTCAATCACGTTCTCATCGGACAGTGTCGTTGCTCGCGATCGATTCCGGTTAGTAACATTTTCGTCTTTCGATTTCAATCGAATTTCGGGGATGGGAACAATGTGATAAATTGTTGCCTGGGTGAGTTCGATTGTCATTGCGTTATGTTGTTTAATTGCTTAGTATGCGCATTTCTGTAGTTACTCGAATAGGTTACTGTCTACGGCCTACGTGTGTGTAATGGTGGGTGTGTACTGCTTGTGTGTGTCTGAGTATACTGTTCCTGGTAGTTCTTGTCAACTGGGTTCGAGTGTTTGAATTCAGATTGATTTTGTTTCCTGGAATTCGAAATGCAACTTGCCTGTATGTTGTGTGCTGAGTACAAGTAGAGATGTTAGCAGATGCAGTACAGTGAGTAGTATATACTGCTCAACTGTTTCGTGCTTCTGCGTCTATGGTTAGGTAAGTTAATTCGTTACTTCATTCAGGTTGAATCCACATGTTGTGTGCGTGTTGGGTATTGTGCTATTGTGTGGAGTAAGATGCGTCGACCTGTGCATCGAGAGTATTAAGTCATGTGGGTGGTATACTGCTAATTGTGCGTGTTCATATTTTCGTAATGCTACTATGTTATCATTGCGATTTGTGAACCTTTTAGTTCACTAATGGAATTTAGAGCAAATAATCAGCTCCGCCTGAGTAGTCAGTAGCGTGAGTAATGTGTCGGTCCTGCGTGAAGTCTAGGATTCGGGTTCCGGGGTAACATTTTATCCCAGTATAGGAAAGTTGTCTGACGGAAAGATGTTAACGACGTTTTGCTAATATAGGTAACTAACTAGTCAACGAATTAAGCGATATAGAGAATAAGCAAGCATCCAAACCAGGTATGGGACGAATCTTCATAATACCTTGCATTTATTCCTTTTTGTGAAAAGAACTGTTTTATAACTGTTGTTTGATAACTGTTAATATTATATCAAGCGACGGGACTTGATATAATATTATTTTATTCATTGAGGATCAAGTTATGTGCGTATCCCAAAAAGATGATTTCTGATGCATGTGACGTGTGTGAAATACTTTATAAAAAGCATGGATAACTATTAGCTCTCATATGTGTTGTGCTTTGTCTTTGTGACGCCGTCTTTATGACGGGATATTGTCTTAGTGACGCCGAGTACTCGTGGCTTTGATACCAAGTACTCGTGATTCCTCTGATCAAGGAATAAGTCGTAGACCTCTGTGGGCCACCGGACGTATACTAGTGGCCGTAACATATGTTTGAGTAAGCTAACATGTTCTGAAAACTCTTTGTAAATCCATGTTGTGACTTTTTACACGCATGTGTTGAATGGTGTGAAAATCTGTTGATTGCAATTACTTGATCCGGGCATTGTGTATTATGAAATTCACCCTTGAACTTTGTACCTCAGACAGGAATTAGCAGGACGTATATGAAGCACTACTTTGCTGACAAGGCTGGATTATAGAAGTTTCTAGTCTCTTCGTAGAGTAAGACGTTGCATTTTGGCCTGTATAATATTAACGAGTAGTTGAGGCTTGGATATGTTGTACTCTTGGATTGTAGATATGCTGATACTAGTAGCCACTCGCCTGTATATTATTTTGAAAATGCTTTCGCTAAAAATCTGATGTAAATTATGTTTGAAAATTTATACTAGCCCGGTGGTTGGCTTTCTATACTGTGATGTTGGTCTGTGGACTGACAAGTGGATAAGGCTGCTGTGGACGGGGGAATGTTCACACGGCCAGTCACGCCAACGGACGGAGTGGCGAATATGTTATTAAATGAATATTACATGTAGCGGGACCCATGGTGTGGTCTCGGGGCGTGACAAAGGTGGTAAGTTGTTACATAGCACCCAATATTAGAGAGTCTAAGGTATCACAAGTTCCCTTGGCGAATTATGTATAGTATTCAAACATGGTTGCAGATTAATTGTTTATTCACATAAATGTTAAGTAAGGTTATATTTTATCAGGATATGGAAACGAGTTGCCTCTGGACTTTGAGTTTAATTTAATGTAGCTTGTGAGTAATGTTTCTGTTCTGCATGAGGTCTAGGATTCGGGTTCCGGGGTAACATTTTTATTCCAGTATAGGAAAGTTGTCTGACGGTCGGTTAGGGACGTTAACGATGTTTTTACGAATATAGGTAACTAACTAGCTGACGAGTTAAGCGATATCGAGAATACGCAAGCATCCAAACCAGGTATAGGTCGAATCTTCATAATACCTTGCCTTTATTACTTTTTGTGAAAATAACTGTTTTATAACTGTTGTTTGATACCTGTTTAATATTATATCAAGCGACGGGACTTGATATAACATTATTTTATTCACTGAGGATCAAGTTATGTGCGTATCCCGAAAAGATGATTTATGATGCATGTGGCGTGTGTGAAACATTTTATAAATGACATGGATAAATGGTAGCTCTCATATATGTTGTGCTTTGTCTTTGTGATGCCGTCTTTATGACGTGATACTGTCTTAGTGACGCTGTCTTTATGACGGGATATTGTGTTAGTGACACCGTCTTTATGACGGGATATTGTCTTAGTGACACCGATTACTCGTGGCTTTGATACCAAGTACTCGTGATTCCTCTGATCAAGGAATAAACCGTAGAGCTCTATGGGCCACCGGACGTATACTAGTGGCCGCAACATATGTTTGAGTGAGCTAACATGTTCTGAAAACTGTTTGTAAAATCCATGCTGTGACTTTTATATGCATGTGTTGAATTGTGTGAAAAGTTGTTGATTGCAATTACTTGATCCGGGCATTGTGTATTATGAAATTCACCCTTGAACTTTGTATTTCAAACAGGAATTAGTGGGACAGTTAGTTGGACATCTGGGAAATACAATTTTGCGGACGAAGCTGGATTATAGAAGTTACTAGTCTCTTCGTAAAGTAAGACGTTGTATTTTGGCATGTATAATATTAACGAGTAGTTGAGGTTTGTATATGTTGTACCTTTGGATTGTAAGATATGCTGATACCAGTAGCCACTCGCCTGTATATTATTTTGAAAATGCTTTCGCTAAAACTCTGATGTAAATTATGTTTTGGAAAAATTGTACTAGCCCGGTGGTTGGCTTTGTATATTGCGATGTTTGCATGTGAGACTGACAGGTGGATAAAGCTGCGTGTGGGCGGGAAATGTTCACACGGCCGGTCACGCCAACGGGCGGAGTAGCGAATATGTTATTAAATGAATATTACATGTAGCGGGACCCACGATGTGGTCTCAGGGCGTGACAGCACCAACAACTAGTGGGATATTCCGAATGAGCTGCACATCATCCTCCGAACATAACTATGTAAGTAGGTCGACATTCCACTTCCGGTTCCCTGTGATCAAATCAGAGACTCTCAATTCGTCCGGTCTTACCCCTGCACGTCTAATACACCGAAAGAACGACTTTTGTGGAACCCATTCATCGCACCACACTCGAATATTCTCCCCATTCCCTACCCTAAATCGCACCCCCATTTTAAGCACTGGTATCACCGCAGAGATACTCCTCCAAGTGAACGAGCAACCAGCCGATGTAGTAGCCTCCAGGACCCCATTACGCGGGAAGTACTTCACCTTAAGCAATATGGAAAGCAAAGTGTGTGACTGGGTCAAGATCTGCCAACCCTGTTTGGCCAAAAGAGCATGATTAAAAGAGTTTAAATCACGAAAACCAAGGTTGCCATCCCGCTTACTCTCCTTTAACGATTCCCACTTAATCTAGTGTATTTTGTCAGTCCCTTTGTTTCCCCACTAAAATCGCGCCAATAAAGACTCGATCTCATCCAACAAGGTTTTCGGAAGCTTGAAGTAACTCATAGCATATGTTGGAATGGCCTGAAGAACTGATTTGATCAAGACCTCTTTACCCGCACTCGACAAGTTCTTATTCTCATACCCTTGAATCCGCTTCCACACTGCCTCTCGAATTTAGTCAAAAGCTTCTCTCCTCAATTGATCCACCACATAAGGTAACCCCAAGTACTTATCATGGATCGCAATCTCTTCAACCTACAAGATCCCAATTATCCATAGTTGGACTCTCTCAGAAACCCCTGTACACAACTGCCGATTTCTGGTAATTAATTACTTGATCCCGACTATATGCCTCCAAAGTCTCACGGGTCCGCCAGGCAATCCCCTCGGTCGCTCTGCAACAGATAAACGTATCGCCAACAAACAGCAAGTGTGAGACGCTAGGGGATCCTCGACTAATATGCACTCCCTCAAGCTCCCCTCGATCTTCCAGTCGTGTGAGCAAGGCACTCAGCACGTCAGCCACAAAAAGGAAGAGATATGGAGACAATGGGTCTCTCTGACGTAATCCCCTCTCCAGACGTAAACTTGGACTCACTGCACCATTTAGAACCAATATATATGATACCAATGTGACACACTGCATAATCCTCTCAACCACCAGCAAACTAAATCTCAAGCGCATCACAACCTGCTCAAGAAAACACCACTCAACTCTATCATAGGTTTGCTCATATCCAGCTTAAGAGAAAGAATACCGTCACCTTTAGACTTACTCTTTTTTATAAAATGATTAATCTCATAAGCAACTAAGACATTATCAGTGATCAAACGATTAGGGACAAAAGATGATTGAGTTAAAGCAATGAGACTTGACATGCAAGGCTTCAACCTATTCGTAATAGCTTTTGACGCAATTTTATAAATGACATTACTAAGACTAATGGGACGAAATTGCGTCATAGACTCTGGTTTGGCACACTTAGTGATAAGTACAATATGTGTTTGATGAAAAGACTCAAGCAAACAATCATGGTTAAGAAAGTTCAGAACACAAGTGGAGACCGAAGGTCCCACTATGTGCCAGTACTTCTAGAAAAAGAAAGCATGCATGCTATCAGGGCCAGGGTATTTAAGGGGATACATATAAAAAAGAGCTTTAGTTACCTCATTCCACGTGTAAGTCTTTTCCAGGAGCTGATTAGTTGTCACATAAACTCTTGTTGATATAGTACTTAGAACCGATTCCAACTCCTCTTGAGTAGAGACACTCGAGCTAAGAATACCATGGAAGTAATTGATCGCTACCTTATGAATACCACCCTCATCCTCCACAAGAACACCCGTAGCATCTCATAACCCCATAATCGTATTCTACTTATGTCTTGTTGTCGCCCTCGCATGGAAAAACGCTGAATTCTTATCCCATTCGAGTATCCATTGTGCTTTCCCTCTCTGTCGCCACAACATCTCCTCCTTATCTAATAACCCCTCAAGCTCTACTCGAATTCGCTTAAGCTCTTCTACTACTTGCAGCGTGCGAGTAGCAATTTGCAGTGTCTCCAATTTCTTGCGCAACTTCGCCACTTCACCCCTGACATTTCCGAAAGTTGCCATATCCGAATCCGTTAGTCCCACCCTCACACACTGCAGGCTGTCAAACACCCGTGAATCTGCCCCTTGTGCCAAACTGCCGCTCCAGCACTCCTTAATTACCTGATCACAATCATTCTCCTTTGCCCACATAGCCTCAAATCTCCCCAACTTCTTCTTCCATGTTATTCCTATACCCGAGTGCCTCTCAAAATAGACCAATATGGGGCAATGGTCATAACCCCGATGAGACATGTGCTCTACAATAGCATGCGAAAACTGGTGTGACCACTCAGCCGTACCCTAGCCTCTATCTAGACGTCGCCATATAGTATGCGGGGCAAGGTGGTTATCTGTCCATGTAAATGGAAAGCCTCTAAATCCTAGGTTTGATAATCCCGCATGAGTAATAGCTTCCCGGAACTGGCGCAACCGCCAAGCCAGGGTAGGAATACTGCCCCTCCGCTCTGTATCCTCCAGAACCTCATTGAAATCTCCCAAACATAACCACAGAAGCACGGATAATGAGCTCAACTGACGAAGGAGATCCCATGTATGTTTACGAAGAGCATGGTCAGGTTCCCCATAAAAACTTGTAAAACGCCACGGAGCCGAAGTCGAATCCAGAAACACAATTGCATCAATATGATTAACCGAAAAACTCTGAATCGAAAATGTAACCCTTCTTATCCCATAGGAGAGACAATCCACCCGAGAGCACCCGAGCTGCGACCCCAATCCCATTCATTGCAAATTGTTCTTTCAACCCATCAATTTTCTTTAAACCTACTTTGGTTTCCGATAAGAAAACCAATAAGGGCTTCTTTTTTTGCTTAAGCACCTCGCTTAAAGCACGAACTATCCAGGGATGCCCAATTCCCCAGTAGTTCCAGGCTAAGCAACTCATAATGTTCGGCGGGGCTGCTCTACAGCCTCCGCCATTTTCAAAATCACTCCCTTGCTAGCCAAACCTGCTCTTGTATCCATTAGTTTGCTAGGATAATTCGACGTCTCCATGTCCTCCGCCATGTTTCTCTTCTCATCCCCTACTCTACCCAATCCACTTCCCACTACCCCTCGTGTACTTTTCTTCACAATCCTCGGCTTTTGCAGCTTCATCTTACCCCCATGCATCGATCCAGTGACCGGAACATCCACCCAGTTCTTCCCAGGGCTACCCGACTGATGAGTTCCCCCGCCTCCCTTCTTCACCATACCTGGCGACCTTTCCACCATTAGTCGAAGGGCACCAATGTCAGTAAGCTTCAACGCCAACTCCTGTAGCTCATCACCCGTCGCCACCCCTGCCTTACACACATCAATCGACCGTGTATTCTCCACCAGGGGCTTAACATTCTCCGATTGAAGCCACTCCAACCAATAATCTCCTTTTGCCTGTGAATCACCTTTCCATCTTGACACCCCACTGCTACCGTCATGTCCCCAAATTCCTGTTGCACACACTACTTGAGTTCTTTGAGTGACATTAAATCCCATCCTCCATCCTTCACCCTCCAATCATCCACATCCAATCGATTCGCCTTTACCTCGGGTCGTATAGGTGTTGGATCGAAGAGTCGGATTCCCTTGACACCATGGACACTATTCCCACTGCTCTTCGTAAGATCCATCGGAATTGGGTTAGCCATCCCCGGTCTCGCACTCCCACTACGACTACTAACAACTTGTTGATAAATAGCTCAGAGCCAATCCCCATAGCGTTGTGGCTCCTTCTCAATATCTCCCTCGACCTTGTACTGTGCGGGACAATCATTTACTAGATGCTACATATGCCCACAATAGTAGCAAAAGTTAGAGAGTTTCTCATATGATAATTTCAGTTGAATGCTCTCACCCCTAGCAGATCGCACATGTGTGACCCGTGGAATAGTCTTCTCGATATTCACACTCACCTGGAGTCGCATATATGTGTGAGGGTTGCTACTTGCTACCATCTTCCTTCAAATCAGCCTCGCGAAAAATCCCGATTGCATTCCCCACACATTCCGCCAACTTCCTTGAAATCCGTCCCAATGGCAGCCCATCTATACGCACATGAAACTCACACCGAGAAAGCCCATCTATAATGCCACGGTCTACCGTTCAAAGCACGAAGTTTGTCCTTGACATGTTTGAAGGAGAACAAGAACCTATTGTCCTTTGACAGCCTCTTTACTTCCACCCTTAGCACAGGTCCCCAAAGTTCCCTAATCAAAGATATGAAATTGTCCCAATTAATCGGACGCTTGCCAAGCACCTGTCCAACAAGTAGTAGTGACGACCCCATGAGCCCCTCATCCCATTCCTCATCCGGGATAACCACACCGCCCAATTCACCCCCGTAAGATCTATCTTACCCCTGCCAATATCAAGAGTCATAACGTCCCACCCAAGCAAACAGTTCCAGTTATCAAGTACTAAATCACTAGGAATTGCGCACAAGCCAAGCAGCAACCGGAGAAGAAAAACTGCGAAGACAAAGAAACATAACAAGACAAAAACCTAAAACGACACGACACACAAGGAGAAAAAAGACACGACTAGAGAACGCAGAAATGAAACAAGACAAAAACTGACATGGAAAAGAAAGAAACAACGAAAAAGATCACTGATAACTTCCCAGAGAGCTACTACATGCATCTCCTTTTTTTTTACGATCTCTAGGTTACTTTTCTGACTAGGACTGCAACGAGGATCTCCATTCTTTTCGAACCCCAGGCTTACTTTTATGTCACAGATTTTTCTACGAGGATCTCCTTTTTGTTTTTCAATCATCAGGTTACTTTTCTTGCCTAGGACTACGACGAAGGTCTTCAAATCTTTTGAACCTTCAGGTTACTTTTCTTGTCGGATAATTTGAATGATAATCAGAGAAACCTAACATATTTTCTAGATCCGATGACGGTAGTCCAAGAATTGTCAAAAAAAAAAAAAAAAGTCCTATAGAACGATAGCAGTTCCACGAAAAATTCGAGCAAAGGTAATAGAACACGAACAGAGAGAGATTGATGACAGGTCTATGAAACTACACTCAAGAATCAATCAACAGTAATTGAAAGAATCAAACAATCCGTACGGAAAAAAGGCACTCCATGACGGAAAAATTAGAGTTGACTAGTGCAATCATATTACTCAATGATCCATTAATCCATTATTTTCTTCTTAATGATGTTATTAATACTCAAACCCTCATATAGATCTTGTTAGAGACATCCGAAAATATTAATTTTAACTTCATTTTATTTATTTTGATTATTAGGTATGTTACCCCGTAGTATTTAGCATTGGAAAATGTAAGGGATTATATTCTCTAGGCAGTTGAGCTCCAACAGAATGCTCCGAGTAGTTGAGCTGGAGTATTTAGCTATTGGGGTAAATTACAAATCGACACCAACACAAAGAGTGCATCTTTCAGGTATCATATTATAACACTATATTAGTACAATACTTTTTTTTTTCAACTGCACTCTCTGCATTATAATATTATATTAATTCAGATCGAATCGCCAACTAAAAAAATACACTATTCATTTCATCACGACTTGTAATTTTCCCTAGTTGCTAAGCCCATTCTCATGAGGCCCAGACTTTTTTCCTAGATTACCCAGTTAATAGCTGTTGAACTGGAATATTTAGCTATTGGGATAAATTATAAACTGACACTAAATAGAAAATGCATCTTTCAGTTAGCGAGTTGCAACACTATATTATTACAATATAATTATTGAGTTACAATGTTATATGAACACAATATTCTATGAATTACGATAACATATTAACTCGGATCGAAATGCCAACTGAAAAATACACTCATGTCGTGCCGCTTGTAATCTTCCCTAGTTGCTAAGCCCATATTCTCCAGAGGCCCAAAACTTTTCGCCCAGGTTATCCAGCTTGTAGATAATCCATCTAATCAATCAAAGCCCAAACTTTTCATCTACATCAAGTCATCATCCAGCTGTCGAGCCCAAATTCGTTGCGCCCCTGACACACGAATATTCATGAATGTTCGTGCTAATTACCCGCGAATAAGCTCTACTCTACCCAAGTACATTTCCAAGTGGGTCCCGCTAAATTAAAAAAGTCCAATTTGAACCGTCAATTTGAACAATCTCGTCATGCAATTGGCTTCTCCTTCCCAATTTCCACCGCAAAAAATCACAGTATCACACTCTTCCTTCAACTCCACACTACCACCATCGTAGATTTCTGATCCACCACTTTCCGCCACCGCCATGAGCTTCGCAATCGGACAGGCCGAGTTCCACCTCCGCCCAACTACTCCGCTCCATAAGCACCTGTCCCCTTCCCGCCACCGGAAACGCCGTCGTCTCAAGTCCCTAACAGTCCACAGCTCCTTAAATCCTACCCAATCGCCATTTCACGACCTAATCCACACCTTATTACCTCAATTCCCCTTCGCAAGCAGCACGCTGAGCTTAATCGCCCCGACGCTCGGGTTAGCTTCGGGTCTAGCTCTCTATTTCTCATCCAATCCGATGAAAAACCTCCCGAACCCTGAACCTAAGGAGAATGTAAACTCAGATGTGGGAGAGTGGATACTGTTTACGAGTCCGACGCCGTTTAATCGGTTTGTGACTCTGCGGTGCCCGTCGATTTGTTTCCCTGGGAATGAGATGTTGGAGGATGTGAATGAGAGGCTGGTGAGTGAGGATAGGCATTTTGTGAGGCTGAGTAGTGGGAGGATGGTTGAGAAGTTGGAGAGTGAGGGTGGAGCTGGGGAGAGGTTGGTATATCAGAGGATTTGTGTGAGTACGGAGGATGGGGGAGTTTTGGCGTTGGATTGGCCGGTGAATTTGGAGATGGAGGAGGAGCGAGGGTTGGATACGACGGTGGTGATTGTTCCGGGGACGGCGGAGGGGAGTGATGAGAGGAGTATTAGGTTGTTTGTGGCTGAGTGTTTGAGAAGGGGGCTTTTCCCGGTTGTGATGAATCCGAGAGGGTGCGCGAGGTCGCCATTGACTACTGCAAGGTGTGTGTAGAAGTGTGTTTGAATGATGATATGTTTCTATTTCAATTGTGTTGTTTGTGTATGTTATGATTTGTGATAAGCAGCCTGAGTTCCGCTTCCTGTACTGGTGCTTTATAATATGCAACTTTTTGCTTCATAGATGACCTGCCCTAAGTAGCCAAGAAGTACAGTTTAATTGTTCGTTACACAAATTACCAATGGGTAACCAGGGTGCCGGAAATTTTAAGTGAAGTAGTGCCATTCTAAGGAAGTAAACATGCTTGCAAGAGTCAGTCGGCAGTAAAATTCCGAAGCATTATTGGCATTAATTTAGGTGAAACAACCATTCATGTTCGCTTCTGTCAGTTTACGAACTGTTAACACCCTGTTAAATGTTGGGGGGGAGTG
>JAYMSP010006929.1:0-10804 GCA_036897095.1 Plantago elongata
TAGTCTATGTCCAGAAAGCATAGTGTATAATGCGAATATTATACATAAACATGTCTCTGAACATATGACATCATCGAGTCAAGGAGCATGCTAGCTTTCAAAAAGGCTCATGTGTACGTTGAGACTACAGAACAAGAAATAGTACATTGTATTAAATGCACCGGCTGAAAAGTCGATCAAAGCATAGTCCTCTCTGAAAAAAGAGAAAGGGACTTCTGAGTACTCATTTCGAGATATCAATGGACTGAATTCTGAAAAGGTCTAATGGATACTATTCGAACGACTCTCAAATTCATCTATAAATATCATCACTTAGAGGTTGAGAAATACACACACGAACTACGCTCATATATACATATCAAGCAATTATTCTCTCACATTCATACTACCATTCTTCAAGCTTTTTGTTGCGACTAAAAAACTCGAAGAATCTCTAGTAGTTCTACGTGTCCAGAACCTATAACAAGAGATTCTTATTCGTGAAAGAGTTGAACTGTCAGATAACCTTTCTGAAGCTCATTCTCCATAACGGATACGAATTACTTGGGTCAGTAAGGAGAACCTACCATATACTGAATAAGTATATTAAGTAGTGTAATCTCTTAAAACTCTCGGAAAAATATAGTTGAAAAGTTATATGAGAAACTCACTTGACAAGCAACATATAACCAATACCATCAAAGTGTGGAGTACAGGAAGTACTTGGTTTGGAAAATCAAGGAAAAGCTCCAAGGTTATCTTGAGTACAAGAAGTACTTGGCTCGAAGAGCTAGGGAAAAACTCAGGGGGAACATTTGGTTGGGAACCATTTGTTTGTAGGGATCTTAGAATAGGACTTGTTATATGGTCAACTAAATTGTCTGTTCTAATGAATTCCAGTTCTCAGAAAGGCCGAGTGGATTAGTTGGAGGGTTACGCTACCTCTAGATACCACTATAAAATGTCATGTTATTTACTTTATTGTATTTACTTTCCAACATTATTCAAACACACATTATTACTTCTAAACACAATCACATTTATATATCACTTAAAGTCTTCCACTCTCTGAATTTAAGTATCAGAAATCACCCAGTTTCTGAGAAAGATTGTTTAAGACTATTCACCCCCCCTAGTCTTTTCCTTTGTCGTTATCTGGACCAACAAGGGCCAAGGGAAGAAGAACACGGTGGCCGAGAGTTGGACACCGACGATTTCCTTGGCCGTCCAACCAGAGGTTTGCTTGTAGAGGCAGGCGCCGCGTCTTTCTATCTCTCTCTCTGGGCATCGCTGGTGTTTAACATGTATGTAATTTAAATTATTTTCATCATTTTTACAATAAGATTTAAATAGGACACTCTCAACTTCTTTGTTGTGCATTCATCCGTAAACATAGGTTCACCAATCACACTCACATTCTTTCTTAAACTCGTGGCACCCCATAGGTACAATGGGAGTTGATGAAATTTCACCCAAATCTGAGCGACACGAGTCATATCCTTCTTCAGTTCAAAATTGTGAGACCAGGGGCGCAGTACCATATACCTTCCAAATATGTAGTATGGACCTCCATCCTTAACAGCATCCCTATTCTTTTCCGAGTTAAACCGGATTAAAAAAATACCCTTCTTCATTGTAGTAGAGATCAGGTAAAGCAACGAAATTCCAGAACTTGACCATGAAATTCTTGACAACGGTCATCGATAGTGAGTTATCAGCCACATACATTATTAGTGAGTTCTTCCAGAATTGAAGTTCAGATTCAACGTCATCGTCCTCAATTTCCAAATTCACCTCACCTTCAATCACCGGAGGTGGGTTATAAGCAATAGGTAGTCCATAGTCCGAAATGCAGTTACTCGAATTACGTCGATCCACGGTGTAGGGGTAGGGTTTGAGTTTTTATTAGGTGCTAGGGTAATTCGGTATTTTCATGTTAAGCCATGTCCTCTGCTTCATCCAAATGCGGCAGTCCAGTTCGATATTCCGAAACATGCAGGTTGAGCAGAACATGATCCGCAATCAGTGGAAAATCCGATTCAGGCGGGTCATCCGGCAGGTCATCGAGGGCTCGATTGGAATCGAAGACTCCATAGGCAAGGATTAGGGTTCTGCGAAAACTCCTGAGAGGGCGATGGAATCACAGCAGCAGGGCCAAGGGAAGAAGAACACGGTGGCAGGGGGTTGGACGCCGACGATTTCCTTGGCCGTCTAACCGGGTGTTTGCCTGCGGAGGCAGGCAGTGCGTCTTTCTTTCTCTCTCTGGGCATCGCTAGTGTTTAACATGTATGTAATTTAAATTACTTTCATCATATTTACAATAATATTTTAATCATTTCAAATAGTATTCATTTTTAATCACTAACTATTCATATTATAATTAAATTATTTTTCTACTTACTCTTTATCACTTATTTTACATTTTTATTTATTATAGCAATCTTAAATTAATTTAATAATATTAAATTATTTAAACACATCAATTCACTGTAACAACCCTATAAAACTTATACACCTTTGATTCTATCCAAAATATAATTTTCAAAACTAAATTATAATTAGTTACTATTCATGAATAAAACCAAATTAAAACCATGCCAATTTTTATCGCTTCACAAACAACCACCAAGTCACTATGTTCCTAGACTAAACATAGTGGATCTTGGATGGTCGTCGAGGTGCAAAAAGTGAAATGGTCGGTTGATGACCAGAATTTGAAAAATTGATCTATAATGGGTTGTGGTAATCACCGTTCGTCAAGTTTTTTGATTTCATACTTAATATACTATAATAGTTGTAAAGTATTTAGAAGTCATACAGCCTAAATTGGACTTAACGATTTTTTTTTTAAAAGTCTGAAATCTCAATCATCTCCTACTGTTATACATGTTCATTAATATACATATGCGTTCGAATCCTTTAGGACCTAGACATACTGCAAATAACCATGGAAGTCTGATTTCACAACAAAATTGTTCATTGAAAGGATGAGCCAGATAACAAGGTTGTTTTTTTTTTGAAATAAATGAGAAACTTAGCAGATAATCAGACAAAACAACGCATTAATCCTAGATGTATGCTCCATAATCGGACGAAAATATTTGTTTTGCAGAAAAAAGCCACTCCCAACAATATGTGCAACATGATATAAAAATTTCCACAAATGAATTTAAGAGTTTCTTATTTGGAAAATTTGGCCAATTAAACAACTTTGAATAACTTAGTGGCTTGACGAGAATTCATTTGATCGCGTGGATCTCTTCTTTAATTAGATTCTCAACATACAATTAATTAGTGTTGATTACGTGAAGTTTCTACATTTACTTCTAAGCTGATCATATTTTGAATATCTGATATTTGTATCGTAATGACCCAAAAAATTTAAAATAATTTTTCAAAATACAAGGGAGTTAAAATTGATAACAGGAATACAATATAAAAACTTTGAGAAACTAATACTTCAAAAAGTTTCACAGACAGCCTATTTTCAAATTCAACAGCTGAAACACTAGTTTTGACAAGCTAAAAGTTATAAAAAATTCCGAGTAAATCCCCACTCTCTGTTGTTGAACGTCTAGGTCTCCGAGGCATCCTAAGTGGAAATATCTACAAGTGAAAATCAAGTCTGAGAAAAACTTCAGTGGTGTCAAGTGATAAGTGATTTTTTTTTTTGAAACGGATAAAGGGTGACTCAAACCCCCGACCTATTGGTTGGAGGTGAATCGTCTTACTAACTGAGCTGCTAAGTGCTAAGTGCTAAGTGATTGTGAAGTTTAGTTTTCTTTGTCAAATGAATCAAGGTATAAAATAAAAACAAGAACATATAACGAATCGAATCATATCGTTGGTGCAGTCAACCTTATAATCCCAATCCAAGCCCTTATCACTCTGGACAAATTGCAAGTCTTCCAAACGAACTCGAATACCCTGCCATGGTAATGGGGTGGAACACTACTACTCCCAATGACCTCGGCGGCTTCTGCCTCGTGTCATGGGATAGTAAGCAGAGGCACCTCATGAACAACTCGACAGACACAACTGCCCAAGTATGCCCACTCGAAAACCGCCACCAACAAATTGCGCATATAAGAATCGAATCGAATCATGTCATAAAACAAGGTGTGAATCAACGAAGTGAAGCAAATCAAATCAATCGAATAACGAAGCAAATCAGTAACCGAATACATCTTTCTTTGAGCGGAAGCATGAGTAAAAGTTTGATTTCATGATCTTTTACAATAACTTTTTGATGTAATAATATATAGTATTGTAAAGACCTTGAATTTCCGTAAGTTCGTATTAGTAAATAATAATAATAATAATAATTATTATTATTATTATTATTATTATTATTATTATTATTATTGCGAACTGACAACTGACCCCTGACTCGACGCGTGCGAGTATCTTGACTTTTAACAGCGGATCAAATTCAGAAATTAATGTTCGGTCGTATCTGCCAGTTAATTACGAGTAGCGATGGTTACTATTTGATATTATATTAATAAAATAATAATAAAAATAAAAATAAAAATTCATAAAATTACTTTTGATTCTAGTTTAGTTCGCGTCCAATATCTTCCCGGATATCGAATTCGTATTTTTCGGAATTTATTTACGAGCCATTTGGAGTCCAGAACAAACCAGGTTTATATTTTTATTAAATACCAGTTATACCCTTAAATTATCTCTTTCTTCATCATCTTCTTCCCGTTGCTACTAAGTCTCCATGTCTCCGTCATTTTCTTTTGTCAATTTCTTCCGCCCGTCTTCTTCGCCGAGACGCCACCGACCATCCGCCGGCGGAATTCCCTATTCTACCATTCCTTTCCTGAGAAGACCCGTGATCATAAAGTGTTGATGTGTCGCGGCTTGTAACACGTGCCAACGGACGAAATTAACTATGCTCACGGACGACGAGAAGCAGCCAAGCTTCTCCATCAAGATGTCGGTCGTACTCCGCCTATAAATAGCCCCCCAACGTCTCAATCTCAGCCACACCCAAATTTCCCTACCATCGAGCAATAGCTCTGTCATTCCCCTGCTCTCTCTCGCCCCTCTCTCTCGGCCATTCTCACCCTCACTCTCGTCTTCATCGCGCCTTCATCTCACCGGACTAGTTGTCGCACTCGACCAGTTTCTCCGGTTAGTGTCCCTTCCCTTTTAATTTTCAACCGAATTTTGGGATGGGAAAACATTGTTAATTAATTGTTACCTGTTTGGTTGATTGTTGTTGAGTTATGAGTTGTACTGTGCATTTGTTCTATATATCTGCGCAATTGCGTGTGTTGGTTTGTGCGTATGTAGTCGACATTTTGACGTATCGATTGAGCCTTGTGTGTTGTAATTGTATACTGCGTGTGTGGATGTCGATCGGTGGTCGACTGCTATGTGGCTAAGTTGGTCGTACTACTTGCTGGACAGTTAGTATAGTGACACTGTTAATTGATTGGTTTAACTGATGGTTAGTGATAAGTATAAGTATAACTAGTTAGCAAAGCAGTACAGTTAGTAGTGTATGCTGTTACGTTTAATGCCAGTTGGAAACATGTGCGGTGAACTGTTACAGGCCGAGTCGGTGCTTCTTCGTATTTCTTTTGGATGCTGGTATGAAGTAGGTTATGTGCTCCAGTTGACACTATATGTTAAGCCATGATGTTTTTGTTCTGGGAGCTATTGCACTATGCACCCCTTCTCCATCTCATGTGTCTGTTATGTGTGCAGAGTTCATGTTTGAGTCGGTTATGCCCTGTTCTTCATGTTTTCAAGTCGCCGACCTTTGTCATCTTCCCTTTTAAGTCTTCTGATTTCGATTGAGTTGCAGATTTTCAAATTTAGTTGTACTGTAGTATTCTTGGTATCTCTTTGTCAAGCATAAACAATTGAGTTGCTTGTTTATGTCGGTCTATTGGTGCGTCTGAGTTTTACTCGAGTCAATTTTGGCACCATTACTGTCATCACAATTAGGCTATGTTTTCCTGTTTCTAATTTCAAAGTGCAGTATCACTTGGTGTATGTGTGTGAATCTGAGTTACATGTTCTGTCTGCGAATTGATAATTGTGATGCTTTGGTTACTACTGTCATGTTTCGGGCCAGTGATTCGGACTGTGTGGTTTGTGTGTTTGTCGATGATGTCCTATTTTTATGCCTGCTCCATCCGCGAGTCAATTCTCTGTGGCTGATATGTAGAGTCTCTGCCTATTTCTTCCTTATTGATTGAGTCTACTGTGTGCCTTGTTGGTAAGCATCTGATTGATGTGTTTGGGACTCATTCCATTCAACAGAGGAATGTTTAGTTGGTCCTGTTGTGTATAATGATATGGTTTAGCTTAATTATAACTCGTATGTGGTCTTCGACTCGATTCTAGGTATCTACGTCATTTTAGCTTATGTTCATTACATACTTTGGATTGCATGATCGGGCTATTGGGCGGTACTAAATTCCTATATGGTATTAGGCGAAATTGACAACCAACTATGAAAATTATACTCCTACTTGATGTCATTCAGTTATGCTAGTTGGTGGAATTTTACGGGAGTTTTATGATTATTCTTGCGCAAGAGTTAAGCAGCATTGCCCGTTATGAGGATTACAAGGTTACGTAGCTTACAAATCATCCAAGGTGAGTGATTTCAGGCTTTCGGCATCCGGCCCTGGGAAAGTTGTTACCTTTCAAGCCTTTTATTCCAGTACATGTTCCTGCTTGCTTACCTGCTTGCCTAACTCTGACTTCGACCATGAGACGATGTCCCAACTAACCCCGACACGACTACTAATTGCGATCACTGACTATATGATTGTTATTGAATCTGTTGATATGTATTCTGGTTATGACTTGATATTCTATCCTGATTATATCATGCACTCCCATCATTTTGAGGTTAGCAACCTAATCCTCTGGGTTGAAATTACCCAACAAGCATTTATTCAACACCTGTAAAGACCTATCTTCTCCTTGATTTTCAGCATAAGAAGCGGTTGCAGCTGAGTTCTTGGATGAGGTCTTTCTGGGTGCCATCTTATATAAAATTTCTGGGTAGGATTAGAGAAAGAGTGCTTGTATCCGAGAAGTGTTAGTCTATCTTTTCAGAAGACTAAGTAATACTCAGAAGATTAGCAGAAGGATTTGCTGAAAACTTGGAGAATTTTTGCTATTTTGATGCAAGGTCAAATTTCGGATTTGGTAAAAGTGTTTGTCTCTTACTAGAATCTTTTATATATAGCAACATATACTGCATAGATACATCATACGTATAGAAATTCTTATGTTTAACTGTGTACATTGCATCGGCGTGGTATACGTTTCTACTTTGCATTAAATGCATCGTGGGCCACGACTGTTTTCTCAACAGGCGTTTCTTGCCAAGAATTAATCTCCTTTGTTGAGATTAAAATGCTTTATCCATCAAGGGCTCAAGTTCAATATCATGTAATGATATCAATCAACTATTGTACTTGTGTCCACTTAATGAATTTTTGCAAGATATATCCATTAGTCTCTATTAGTGTGTGTGATACCAGAAAACCTTTGGACTGTTATTTCAGAGAGCAGGTCTTGTTTTTATGTTACTTATCATAGAAATTGTAATAGCACAAAAACCGAGACATGTTGAACTCTCAGAAATGTGTACAATGTAGCACTATCTGGTTCTCACATACTTCATGACTTAAATGGTTTCCTGAATTCCTGTTTCAGAAAAATACATTGGATATATGATATGTCCATAGTATTTGAAATATAGCATTGTATACTTATGGACTATATACCAGCTTGACTTTCTGGGTCTGCCTTTCCAGAAGACTAAAGGCTTTCTGAGTCAAGTCTCAAATACATTGATATCCTTCTTATCAGATAGGATTTCTGAATACCTATTTCAAAAACATGTCTTCCTTTTTCTCTTCATCCTTTCCAATTCCTTTAAAGACTTATAACTTTTCAGTTCAGAGGCATCTCCATTAACCCAAGACTATGTCTCAAGGTTAAGAACCTACTTTCCTGGATTGTCTTAGTGAAGATATCAGCAAGTTGATCTTCAGTTACCTTTAGAATTTCTATATTGCCCTTTTCAACATGGTCTCTGATGAAGTGGTGTCTAACATCAATATGTTTAGTTCTTGCATGGAACATTGGATTTTGAGTAATCGCAATATACTTGTGTTATCACATAAAATGGGAGTTTTCTCTTCATTAAGGCCATAGTCTCTTAGTTGTTGTTGTATCCATAGGATTTGAGTAGCACAAAAACCAGCAATAATATATTTAGCTTCTGTGGTAGAGTAGCAATTGAGTTTTGTTTCTTGCTAAACAAAGAGATAAGTCTAGTTCCCATAAACTGACAAGTTCCTGAGGTACTTTTCCTATCAAGCATTGGTCCAGCATAACCAGCATCTGAGTAGCCAACTAAAATCAATCCACTTTCTTTAGGATACCACAATCCAACTTCTACGGTACCTTTGACATACCTTCATATCTTCATAGCAATGTTGTAATGTGACTGCATAGGATTTGTTTGAAATCTAGCACACACACCAACTGCATATTGAATATCAGGTCTACTTGCAATGACGTATAGTAGTGAACCTATCAACTTCCTATACTTATGTTCTTCAACACTCTTATCGATTCAGTATAAGTCATTTTGGTTACTATGCTCATAAGTATATTAGCAATCTTTTCAGAAAGCTTAAGATTAAACTTGTTGATCATATCTTTTGCATACATTGTTTGACTAATGAATATTCCATCATTGAGTTGCTTGACTTGCAATCCTAGGAAGTAATTCAGTTCTCCCATCATGCTCATCTCAAATTTACTTTTCATGAGATTAGCAAAGTCATTACAAAGTTGCTTGTCTTTAGATCCAATTATAATGTCATCAACATATACTTGAACTAAAAGTAGTTTCCATCATGGTTTAAGGTAAACAAAGTTTTAACAATTTCACCTTTCTAAAAACCACTGTCTATAAGGTATTTGGACAACGTGTCATACCATGCTCTTGGAGCCTATTTCAGACCATACATAGCTTTTTGTAACTTATAGACCTTTTTGAGGAAACTTCAAAGCCTGGTGGTTGATAAACATAGACTTCCTCTGCAAGTTCACCATTCAGAAATGCATTGTTCACGTCCATCTGATAAACTTTAAAGTCATTATGAGCTGCAAAGGGTAGAAATAATCTGATTGCATCCAATCTCGCAACTGGTGCATATGACTCAACAAAGTCTAGGCCTTCAGTCTGGGTAAATCCCTTGGCAACCAACCTTTCTTTGTTTCTGGTTATTTCACCAGACTCATTCATCTTGTTTCTGAAAACCCACTTAGATCCAATTACAGATATTCCATCCACAAATGTACTAATTTCCAGACACTGTTTCTCTCAAATTGATCCAACTCTTCTTGCATTGCAGATAACCAGTCTTGATCCTTTAATGCATCTTCAATCGATTTAGATTCAATGTTTGAGATAATACATCCAAAGAGAGAATCAACATTTTCAGCTATTGCTCTCCTGGTTCTAACACCTTGATCAATTGGACCAATTACATCCTACGCAGGAGGATCTCTAATCTATTTCATAACGGGTTTTGAACCAGTAGGGTCATCATCTATGTGAACTGAATGTGAATCACTATGATTATGACTTGATACTTCTGCATTATCATTGATAGTTTGTACACTAGAAGTGCGGCAAATATCAGACACATTTACAGTGTTAGAGATTTCTGGAATACGTTTTTCAGAAAGGTTATTCCCAGAAAGATCTCTACAATGAGTAATCTCAGTTTCCATTTGTGGAATCCTCATAGGAAATTCTTCATCATGTCTAAGAGTCATCTGGTTGTTACTAGGCATATCATGCTTTTCTTCGTCAAACTCATCCTCATCATTAATGACAGAGTTTCTCCTCTCTGAGGGTTCTTCTTCAGAAGTTCCTTCAATCTTTCTGAGAGTTCCTCATCAAGGGGTATTATCTTGTTTCCTTCATAGAATACTACATGAACTGATTCTTCAATCTTCTTTGTTCTTTCGTTGTATACTCTGTAGGCTTTGCAATTCATAGAATAACCAAGAAATACACCTTCATCAGCCTTGGGTTGAAGAAATATTCTCAAGCATTCTTTCCCATTGTTAAGAACAAAACATCTACAACCAAACACCCTCAAATGTTTGATGTTAGGGGATCTACCAACCAAAAGCTCATAAGGAGTTTTGTCATGGTACTTGTTTATCAAACATTTGTTCTGAGTGTAGATTTACAGCTTCAACTAAATAAATCTCAGTTATTTCAGTGTCAGCTAGCATAGTCCTTACAGCTTAATTAAGGGTCCTATTCTTCCATTCAGCAACACCATTTTGTTGTGGTGTCCTTACTGAAGATAGTTGATGTTGTATACCTTTGTAGGTACAAAACTCTTTTATATACTGATTGACAAATTCAGTACCATGGTCTCTTCTGATTGCAGATACTTTGTCATTTTTCATGCCTTCAAGCTTATTCAGCAAGTTTGGTATCTCCACCCTAGCATCAACTTTTGTTTAAAAAAGATGACCCAGGTAAACATAATGAAGTCATCTACAACAACTAGACCATACTTCTTGCCTGTATAACTTGTTACAGGTGATTCAAAAAGATCCATATGTAAAAGTTGAAGTGGTCTAACAAAAGAATGTCAGGTTTTGTACTTAAAAGAAGTTTTGGATAGTTTCCCCAATCGAAAAGCAGAGCAGAGACCGTCCTTTTTTAATGTTGTTTTAGGTAATCCAACCACTAACTCTTTCTTGGCAAGCTTGTTCAGAGTTTTGAAATTCAAGTGACTCT
>JAYMSP010006930.1:0-10803 GCA_036897095.1 Plantago elongata
GTCTCAACAACTATTGAGCTTGAAGTTTGCTGCACAAATTCTTTGGTTTCATCAACCATCTGATCATTGGCAAATTTCTGCTTGTAACATTAATTAAGCCAACGGTAAAGTACAATTAGAGTCCAACAGATCATCGTTTACAAAACGAGTTACAACTCGATCCCTATCTTGATCTACAACAGAAGATAGCCCATTTGGCAGAATATCCCAACAAAATACACCATTTGCAGCCGTATTACAAAAGTCTAATGAGATATTCAGATTAGTGTCTTGGATAGATTCCCCCTTTGCAACTTTAGATGGGATCTTCCACATTGTTTGCTTCACGATAAATAAACAGAGTACGATAATAACGAACAAACGTTAAAAGGTGGCGAATATCTTCGAGTACGCGCTTATGGCGCCACTCCACTCCACTGTCCCCCCCTAGTTAAAAGCATCAACAACATAGTGAGAATTAAGTTGTATAATTAAGTAAACAATCAACATGCAACTGAATTGCCATAGATAAGCCAATCATTCAGCCTAAAAGTCCAGCCACATTATTAGTAGTTTTTCCTACAAATGCTCCTCTTTCTCGCAAGCCAGGTCCCAAGTGATGAAGAACAATCTGTATTTAAACACAACCAACCAGAACACGGGGCAATCCATTTACACAAAATTGATCTTTTAGCACTTTTCAACCTCTTCAAACCTAAAACTTCACCATTAATGTGTAAAACCTGTTGTGCTAAACCAACGTTAGTAGAACTTTTATTCTTGAAAACATTCTCATTTCTTGTTTTTCAAACGACACACATAAAATGCAAGAAAGCAAAGAAGTTTGGTTCTAGTTGGAAATCAAGAACTAGATCGATCCTGTGGTTTGCATCTCTCCGCAGTGGTAATTTCTTTGAGAGCTCATTACACATTACATCTTTGAATTATTCTAGTATCGTCTGGACCTCTTGGAGAATTATGCCTTCTCCTTTTGGCTTGTCCTCATTGATGGGTAGGACAAATTCCAATTCAGTTGAGGATCGGAGATATATAAAAGTGAAATGGTAAAATTAAGTAATTTAGCAGCTCACTATGTATGAGACTCTTTGATCACCATATCTTTTGGGATCTGAGATACTTAATCACGATTAGAATAACTAAAGAAACTTTATGGTCCCTTTTGTGACTAGCACTAGACTAGATACATGCATGTATGTTTAAATATATAATAATCCTTTTCTATACGGGTTATGAAAATTTCATTAAAAACTTCAATATTTTTTTTCCTTACAACAATTCACGCAACTCTACAAAAACATCAAAGATTTACTTAGTTTAAAGAAATTAATTGTGAATGATATTTATATTAAAAATATATTTATTGAATGATAAAATTAAAACTAACGTCTCATATACTCTTTCAAAAAAAAATTTATATAGATAAAATTTTGTAAAGAATTTTTAATAGTCGGATTGTTAGAAAATATAATATTTAATGAAGTGAGTATCGCACGTGCAGAAAGCTATCAAAAGCGGGCATTAAATTTGTCAAGCCTTGGTCTTGACACACTTTGTAAGTGGACTGACTGTCTACCAATATGAAGTTATTGAAATTTGAAGTCTCTTCTTCTTATTCTTCTTCAAGTACCAATAGAAAATGGTCTTTCTTGATTATTTGCATTTCCAGTAGCTTCACCTCCCATTTTACCATTACTACATTGATCATAATTAGCTAGATAACACACAAGAGAAGTTTGATTAGATATATAGATGAGATGAATCGTCTAGCAGCAGTTTCAGAAGAGCCAATTATGAGTGAGGAGGAAAAGAATAACAGCAGGTCTGCAAAATCATCTGCAGGTTGCAGATCAAAATCAGGAAGATGGAAGAATTGGGTGAAAAATCTTCTGATTTTCCACAACAAATCTCATCATCATCAACACCATCTCAAGATTCTTCTCAGTGTTCTTGGCTGTCCCCTTTTCCCTATTTCCACTTTACATCCCAAAATCGAATCCACTTCACAAGTAAGAATCAATCACTCCCTTCCATTTACGTACCACGACTAGTTTTCGTTTTTATTTAAACAAAAACCAAACATGAGATTTTTTGCAATACATGTCATGTGTTAATTAAGGTACATTTTCAACTAAACATGAGATTTTTAATTACGATCTTGTTTGTTTATCATCTATTCTACTCCATTCCATGGCTTGTATTAATATAGCTTGCTACGCCAGGTACTTACTTTTTCTAAGCTGCAAGATGAGGCTTACTTTGATGCTCGATTCTTATGCAGTAGCAGCAGCTTGTTTATTAAGTAGTTGTATCAAAATTCATTTTCAATTTCTTCAACAATCAACAAATTTTAAATACACTAGCTACTGGAGTATTAATTACTTAATTAACAACTTTTCTTCCATGTATTTTGATGAAGGTACTGTATCTAGAGGAGTATTAATATATATTAAGGTTTATTATGCATTCACATAACAACATTTAGACTCTATACATGAATCCCGCACATTCTATTACCACACACCTATGTTTGCACACCCGGCATAAAAACTAGTCAAATCTAGACCGACGTGTAAGAATTGGTGTAAACAAGATTAGTATGCAGTGCAGTAGTAATTAGAGTATGTTATTTCATCTGAATTTATTTATAGCATAAGAAAAACATATCTTATGTAATCTGAATTGAAATTAATGACATTGGATAAGTATTTACTGGGAATAGAAGTCTGATTAAGAAAAAGGGTCCAGTACAATTTGTATGGAACATTAACAGCGACCACTCGTACCCTGCTCCCCCTTAGGGATGGTCGCACGCCACTTATGTTTTGTGCTCAACAATGCAATAGACTAGTAGTAGTATGTATAATGTATTACAGTGGCTATGTGTGTTATAATCAAAGTTTTCCTAAAAAATGAAACCATTAGATTTATTTATTATGTGAAAGGAAGAAAAGTCATAAGTTTTGTAGCAATTCTAGGCTCAGCCTTAATTTTACTACTTGGTGCTACGCGCAGCATTTGTACCTCTTCTTCTTGGAATAAAGAATCAATCTTCTTCTTGTTTTCTTTTCTTTTGTCCTGTCCCCACCATGCATTTTGATTGAACCTTAAAATACTCATTTCATTTATGCTTGCGCTATGAATCATATTTAGCTCTTGTACTTTATCGATATGGTTTCTTTTACGACTTGTTAAAAGATGGAGAGTTCATTTTGGAGCACTAATTTTATGAGCTGTCTGCCACATTATCGTTACTCTATCTATACAAAAAAAAAAACAAAGCAAAAAAAGCTTCAATTGTTTGCTTTGGAGCGAGATTGGGCTTTGAAGTTTGTTAATTCCATGTCGGTGCACTGGAAAAATAATTAATGGGAACGTACGTACAGTGATGATCTGAAGGAGAATTGAAACAGGACCTACGTACTACCTACCTAATTTGCGTTGTGTATATAACAATGTAACCATAAAGTTAATTAATTCCCTATGGAGTGATATTCATGTAGTCGTACATGCCATTAATGGTAGCTAGATAGCTACGTACCTTTGAAGATATTAAATTCATCCAACTACCACTGACATGATGATCATCATTTTTAATTCAATCCGGTGCTTCCTAGTTCCTATTCATACCTAGTTGTGAACTCTGTTGTGTTATGTTCGTACCTTGTTTGTTACTACGTTATTTTCACTTTCACTAACTTATACTCTAAGTATAATTTTGCTCAACCACCTGACATGTACACTTCCTTCCAAATACGTACCATATATAACTTGATGTATAATTTCGCAATGTAGGTGTCTTCGTCGGCACAATATATCATTCAACATTTCATGGCAGCAACTGGCTGCCGGAAACTGGAAGGAGTGATCAAGAATATGTACGCTACTGGTAAACTCGCAATGGCTATAGTAGATGATGACCTTGGCTTGAATGGAATACCTAATGATATTAGTAATAATAATGCTTCACAACAAAGAGGTTGCTTTGTCATATGGCAAATGGTGCCTGACAAATGGCTTATTGAACTAGCTGTGGCTGGTCACAAGGTTGTCGCTGCCTGTGATGGCAATGTCGCATGGCGCCATACCCCATGGCTTGCTTCTCATGCTGCTAAAGGTGGTCCCCGCCCTCTTCGCCGTGCTTTTCAGGCAAGATCCACATTACTTCTGAGTTTTGTCATTTTAAGCACTATAGTATCAGTTTATGATCAGGTTTATGGAATATTCTTGTACAGACGACTGATAACATTAAACTTGTTGGTACCTGTGTAACTAAGTAGTTATATATATTATCATCTCCAATATTATTGCTGGTATAGCAACCAACCTAATTTTCCATGACTTGCAAGTAAAAATTACACTTTTCTGGTGAAAAATTATTTTTACAGGTAGATATCCTTTCCTTCTGATTTCTTACTTGTTATATGCTTCTCATAACTCGATCGTAAGGTTACTGGAATATAGTTCGACTTCGATCCTGATTTTGTCTTCAATATAATCTGTCCTAGTAGAAAATAGCACCGCCTTCTTGTTTGTAGTAAAATCGGTCCTAACTAAGACAATCAATGGACTAAGTTTAAATCTATCTTAATTTATCTCCAGGGCCTGGATCCATTCGCAATATCAGCAGTGTTCTCGACAGCACAGTACATGGGAGAAAAACAAATTTCAAACATCGACTGCTTTGTGCTAAAACTATCTGCAGAGCACACTGATCTATATCAACGGAGTGATAGCACGGCAGAGATGATCAAACATGTAACTATTGGATACTTCAGCCAAAAGAGTGGTTTGCTTGTCTACTTAGAGGACTCATACCTAACCAGGGTCCAGTCCCCTGGTTCCCTCCCTATATACTGGGAGACTACAATGTGCACCAAAGTCCAAGACTATCGCCCTGTCGAAGGCATGATGATTGCTCATTCAGGTCAATCCAAGGCTACAATCACAAGATTTGGAGATAATCTCAGGGATGGACCTGGAATAACTAGAATGGAGGAAACATATGTGATTGACGATGTGTCTTTCAATGTCCCTGGACTTTCCCTCGATTCATTCATCCCTCCTCAAGAGATGCAGAACGGAGAAAGTCTCGATTGGAGATCTCCCTTGTATCGGTAAAGCCGTGCAACAAATCTTCACCCAAGTTTTTGTTTGATCCGATCTTGTTCTTGGCTTGATTTCTTTTGATGTATGCATAATGCATGATAGTATGAATTAGGTCATTCCCTTCTTCAGTATATATACATCTGCAGAATATATAGCAGATCAATATCATATAGTAAGTACCAAGTACAATTAATATGAAGTGACGTAGTTTCTGATTTTGTAATTTCAGATCATTTAATCAAGAATTTGGAAATCTATATCTGATTTTTATTTGAAAGTCTATTGCATCATCCCTTACCTCCTATGCACTGCAACGCAATGGCTTACATCATCAGCTACAATCAATCCCAAATTAGCTTCTTGGAAGGTCACAGCTGATGGGGTTTACAGTGATCTGCTTCTTCGACCATAAATATATACCAAATCTGCATCCTTAGTTACAAATCAAAGCTCAAACTCATCAACTAGTAGTTTAATTAAGCTCGTCTCATTTCACCTAACACAAGTCAACTATTAGTTCGTTCTGCTAAACATATCATATATGGAACCTGCCTCAAATCTACCACTAAGTGGCCGTGTGGCGATTATAACTGGCGGATCCCGTGGAATCGGCAAATCCGTGGTGATCCATCTCCGATCCCTCGGTGCAAAGGTCGTAATCAATTATGCCTCCCGCTCAAAAGAAGCCGAACTCTTAGTTTCCGAGCTCAACCACAACGTCCCCTCTCCGGTAGCCATCGCCGTGAAAGCCGACGTCTCAAATCCCTCTGACGTCAAATCGCTCTTCGATCTGGCCGAGCAAGCTTTCGGCTCTCTGGCTGATATCCTGGTCAATTGCGCTGGAGTATTGGACGAAAAGTACCCTACGATCGCCAACACGGGGATTGAGGACTACGACAATATATTTAATATCAACACGAAAGGAGCCTTCCTGACCCTCCGAGAGGCATCGAACCGGCTGAAACGCGGGGGTGGAGGGAGGATTGTGCAATTTTCGACATCCGTGGTAGGGGCAGCGATGCCGGGGTACGCGGCTTATGCTGGATCTAAGGCGGCTGTAGAGATGATGGCGAAGATCGCGGCCAAGGAGCTGAGAGGGACCGGGATCACGGTGAACTGCGTGGCGCCAGGACCGGTGGCGACGGAGCTGTTTTTCGCGGGAAAGACGGAAGCGGTGGTGGACAGATTGGTGGATCTGTGTCCATTGGGTCGGTTGGGCCAACCCAATGACATTGCGAAGGTTGTTGGATTTTTGGTGACTGATTCAGGAGAGTGGGTTAATGGGCAGGTCATTCGGGCTAATGGTGGATTTGTTGTTTGATCACTTCACTTGGTTTGGTTGCTCTCAATATTTCAACTTCAAAAAGTTTCTAAGACAAAACAGTACAATAGAATGCAAATTTTATATCGAAGAATAATATGTTTTTGTCCCCTCTAAATAATTTTGATGACTTTAATTTTGATTGGAGTTGAAGCGTCTTACCAACTAAGTTGCGCTTCGTTGTTCTTCATTTAAATTGGTTGGCTTTTTTATAATCATAGTTTGACAATGATTTAAAATAAAAAGAACAAAGTACATAAAGAAACTTTAATTCGAGAGTGATGAAGTAGGTTAATAAATTAAGAAAAAATTAAATAAGGTGTATCCGTTTACCCATGTGTATGGATCAACTCGATTAGATCAATTAGCTAATGAATTGGATAATGGATACAACATTTTCATACTGTAAAGAGATGATCGTACATGACACTTGTCACATGTTTTCATGTTGAATTATTGGAGTTTTATTTAATCGTATATTCACTTCTAATTAGGTATGATACGTTGCTAGTTGCATAATTTGGTAATTTATACGCACGAATTTAAAGTGTAATGTGTATTTTGAATATTCGAACTTGTGACATTGTTATCGTTTAGATAATTTTCACGAGTAATATTTTAATTTGTAAAAAAATTTCTTTTATAAATTTGATAGGCCATGGATCTATCTAGATCTGAGCGAGTTGATCCACAATCTGATCCATCCATAATAGATCGGATAATGAATAGATTTTTCTTCATCGATTTTTGTGGATATATGTTCAATGGATAGAATTTAATCTGATGTGTAACCTTGAGGAGAGCTTTATTTTCTTTAACGATTTAATCAATATTAGTCGATCATACTGCATCATCAACGATCCACTAGGTCCCAATGTCCAACTCCTAGCCTTCAAAATTTTACATTAAAATTTTATGTGATATTGCATTTTAAATGCTCTTATAATCAATTAGGCATAAGCGTTAAATCTCATTAGAAAATATTCCGGTTCCGATGCACTTAAAATAAAAATTGATCAATCATGCATATACGTAAATCTCTTAAAATTTTAAACTATTAATTTATCGATTATATAATATTTTTTAAATTAATAAAATATTATGGTCCCAATATTATTAATTTATAGAGATTTTAGTGTATAATATATTTGAAATACCTTTTAGTTTTAAATTTCATAAAATCATTAAATATAACATGTACTCCGTCCGTCCCAGAACAAATGTCTTGTATTCCTTTTATATCCGTGTAGCGGCCCGGATGGATCGTGGTCCGGACGTCAAGGATTATGCCGAACTCCCAAATACATAGATATCAAAATAATAATTATTACAGACCCCAAATTTAATTTACAAGTCTATAATTGTTTCATACGCCTAAAAAGATCAGCAGCGGAATAGAAATGCCTAGTGTCAGTCTGTCTACCCCGATCTCGCTTCGTGCTCTAGACCTGGGGAATCAAAGTTAAACAGGAAGAGCGTAAGTCAAACCAACTTAGTGAGGATAATCAAGTAGGTATGAAAATGCATGAATGCAACAGGATAGCAAACCACCACAACAGGCTGATCAGGCACTTTTAAAAATGGGGAAACCGTTAACAGACAGGCAGGATCATAGCACATGAAAGGTGATAGGTTTACAGTACTGAAACAGTAACTGTCTTGGGCTGGACCGAACGGATTTGGTCTCAGTCAAACAGTAGTGGAGGCGTGACCTCGCTGGAATTGCTTATGACAGGCACGACCCGTCGCAACCCGAATCTATAGGACCGTTTGAATAGTCCGAACAGGTAGTGGAGGCATGACCTCGCCGAAATTGCTTATGACAGGCACGGCCCGTCGCAACCCGAATATATAAGACCGTTTGAATAGTCCTGAACAAGTAATAGGAGCCCGAAAAGATACCGCTGCAGACCGCTTTATAAATGTTGTCGAACAAGTCGACCAGGCCGGTTTCCCAAGTTTTCCAAAACAGTGTGTGATTGCTTTTAAAAATCATTTTTCATGCAATGCAGATCATGCGGAACAACAAGACATAATTAGGATGGAATATCAAGAGATAACTGGAATAGGATAACATCAGGTCAGAATATCAAGGTATATCCAAAATACAAATCAATGACAGTTATACAGTCAGTAATCGTTAGTAATCGCGTCGGGTCAGTCGGTCGTCGTCGCGTAGCCAAAGTCAGTGTTAGGCAGACAGATAAATAAGCATGAACATGTATTGGAATTAAAAGTTCTGAAAGGTAACAACTTTCCCAGGGTCGGATGCCGAAGCCTGAGCTCGCTCACATTGAATGAACTGGTACGCTACGCAACTTCGTAATCCTGATACACGGACAATACTACTTAACTTTTTACGCGAGAATAATTGTAAGACTCTCGAAAATCCCCCAACAACAATCATAACAAGTAGCAACAATTAATAATTTATTAATACCTTGTTAATTCCATTTATTTTCAGATAACATTTCTTTTAACACAGTAGAAGCATAGTAGGCAACCGAGCCACATAAGCACATAATTACGTTCCAAGTTGGTAATTAACTAGGTTCAAGCAAGTAAGAGTGCACATATACCATATTATGCATTTGATATTCACACAGACACGGGAAGAGCTTCTATTTAACCTAATACTTGCAATAAGTAGAACTATTTAAAACAACTCAGAACAGCTCAAGTTAGTTGCTCCATATTATTGGGTTCAACTTCATGTGTGGCCATAAAATGAAGGGATTAGCAGAATCAACATTTCCTCGCATGAGTCATTAGAGAGACCGCAATCATACGTGACCTCATAATTTACTAAACTAATAGCAGTTTCTTATAACTAAACAGTAATCAGATTCAGACCACAGTAACTCTTGGAGTACTCACACAGTATATCACTCAAATCAACTTAAACCATTTCAAATGGCCATACTCGTAGTATTTAAGTGCTCATACAAGTTCCTCCGCATTATATAAACATGGTTACTTACTAGCATAACCCCCTTCTAATTGTAGACTAGGGACTTGAGACATCATAATCCATCCAATACAATCTTATAAAATAATCAAATAGTATATCACTCACATCAGTTTGTGTTACAGATTGCCAGAGAAGGGGTTGTTCATAAAAAGTTAACCAGCATCTTGATTGCTAACTCAACAACTTTTCTCATTCACCAGCTTAAGAACCCCTAACACACTTCACATTACTCGAACAGGTTCAAACATTTCTTCGCAGCTAGCTACGCAATCAAACAAGTACACACGACCCACAACGGATTTCAATTGCATAAAAGTTAGGCGCACAATGACATTACATATGCTCAACTAGCAAACAGACTTAAAAGCTAAAACTGTAACATAACGGAAAGGATCAACAGAACTAATATGAACAGCAGTATATACAAGGCTTAACCACATACGCAGTAAGCATTTCCAATGCACAGGTGACAGAATTAATACGAGCAACATATACGCGACACACCACGTAGCATACACAATGCTCGTCATGCCGGCAAGGTAATGACGGCAACCAACAACAAGCAGACAGATAACAATTGATTACACTGTTCCCATCCCATATTCGAGGAAAATCGAAAAAGGAAGGATACTAACCGGAGTCGATCGCGAGTAACGACACTAGCCCGGTAAGAACGCGGATGTGAAGGCGCGGTGGAGGCGGCGGTGAAAGCGCGGTTGAGAGGCGAGGGAGTGTGAGTAATGGGGCGAGAGAGAAAGCGGGAGCAGGGGAGCTACGACTCAATTTTCCGGTGGGTTTGGTGTGCGACGGCAAGGAGCAACGGAATGGCCTATTTATAGGCGGAGAACGGCCACCTCTTGCTCGCAACACGCTCCGTTCCGTCGACACGTGTCCGCCACGCGTCCGTTGCTTGACCACACGTCATTGCGACGAGGGCAAATCCGTCATTTCCTGCGGCGGTGATGGCGGCTGCTTCCTGGAGAAGGAATCGCGGACGGGGAAAAAACGCAATTAGAGAATGGCGGCCGAGAATTGAACGGGAAAGAGGGAAAATGGAGAAGAAGAAGGAAATGAATCGGGGGTATATTTGGTATTTTGCCATTATATAAACATGGTTTCTTCTGGACTCCAAATGGATCGTAAATAAATTTTGAAAAATACGAATTCGATATCCAGGACGATATTGGACGCGAACTAAACTAGAATCAAAAATAATTTTAAAAATTTTTATTTTTATTTTTATTATTATTTTATTAATATAATATCAATTAGTAATTCAATGCTACTCGTAATTAATTGACGGATACGACCGGCCATTAATTCTCGAATTTGACCCGCTGGTAACAGTCAACATACTCGCACGCGTCGAGTCAGGGGTCAGTTGTCAGTTCAAAATAATAGTATT
>JAYMSP010006931.1:0-10802 GCA_036897095.1 Plantago elongata
TCGTTGCATATAAACTGTATTATTGGTCTGAAATTAGTTAGAGTTGATTAATCATAGTTTACCTTCTGATTGAAGATTTTAGATTAAGCAAACTTAACAAATGCATCTATGATTTTAGATAAAATCAAATTTAACTAATGCATCTATGATTTTAGTAGAGCTTCAAGTTGTATGACATCAGGACTAGAAGAAGACGAAGACCAAGAAGGCAAGAGATTCATGTTGTTGACGAAGTGCAGTTTAGTTGATTAATTCATGAAGTGCAGTTTAGTTGGTAAGACGATGTTCGAGTCACCATTTAGCCATTCAAAAAAAATAAAAATCAATTGATTAATCTTTAATGTTATTTGAATTCAATTATTGAGTAAATTGAATTAAACAGTCTAACTTCATACTTTCTAAATTGACATTGAGAAATTGGTTATTGGGTTGAATATAGTTAAGCAAATTTTGCATGTTAACCAAGCGTTAATAATAAAGCAGCAATATTGATGTGCTATTTCGGTATTTCCTCTATTAGCATGTCTATAATGCTATTCATCACGACTGATCAAAATTGATGGTACCATGGACATGTCAATCCACGCCAGCCTTGCGAACCAATAGGAGTCCTGGCCGATGCCATGGGCAGTTCTTTAGCCATGCCGATTTATTTAACTGGGCAAACACAAAAATTGCCTTGCCAAAATCATGCCAAAATGCTCAAGAAAACCTCTCTGTTTTTTTGTATTTTTTTTGTGATTTTTTCCTAGTTTATTGTGTTTTTTGTGTGTATTTCATGATTTTTGATTGAATTTACATGATTTGAAGTTTAAAACTTTCAGATCTAGTTGTTATAGTGTTCAAATTCACAAATTCAAAGGGATGAAGAAACTAGTTCGCCAAATTTGAAAATTATTCATGAAAATCTGTTCAGATATGAAAATATATTAGATCTGAATATAAAATTCGTACACATTTGGTGTTTTAAGCAGTCATTATTATAGTTTTTAATCTGTGTTGCATTTTTCTGATTAGTTATCGTTTTAAGAAATAATATTGTAGTTTTATGAGTCACTGTTATAGTTTTAAACATTAATATATTATATAAATGTATTTAGCTTGTGTGTGGTTCATCATGGTTTTTTTGATTTACTTTTCAAGATATGATGTTTAAAATTCAAATTCAGTTGCTATAATGTTCAAATTCACTAATTCCAGAGGAAGATGAAGCTAACTCTTCAGATCTGAAAATCATTCAAGCAAATAAGTTAAGGTCTGAAAATATATCAAATTTGAACAACAAATTCGTACGTACCTTATTGTTTTAACAATTATTGTTATAGTTTTTAGCTTGTGGCGCATGATTCTGTTTTTTTGTTATAGGTTTAAGTTGCAGTGCTATATTTTTAAGAGTTGAACATTTTAGTTATAAGCATTGATATTACTGTGTTTAGCCTTGTGTTGTATGTTTATGCCAAATTACATTTTTGAGAGGCTTTGACGTAGTTTTAAGAGCCATTGATATGGTTTTAAGCATAAATTATTGTATTTAGCTTGTGTAGGATGTTGCTGTCTATTATAGTTTTAAGAGACATTTTTATGATTTATGTATCAATATATGTTACTATTTTTTCTACTTGCATTGTACGTTTATGTATTGTTATAATTCTAGAGGTATTTATACCGTTTTAAAAAACATTGTTATTGTTTTAAGCATCAATGTTATTAGTTTTAGCTTTGTGTTGTGTTTTTCTGCTTTATTTATGGCTCTTAGCTTATGTTGCATTATTTGTTTTGTTATAGTTTTAAGAGGTATGGTTATAATTTAAAAAAATATTGTTATTGTTTGAAACTTGTATTGTAGGTTCCACCTTCGTTATAGTTATAAGGAGCATTGATACCATTTTAAGAGACACTATTATAGATTTAAGCATTAATGTTCCTATTCTTTTTAGATTGTATAGCATGTTACTATATCGTTATTGTTTTAAGCACGAATGTGATAGTTTTAATAAATTTCGTTATGATTTTAATCTAATTAGTGCATGTATAAGCAGGTGCTGATGACAACATCGAGTTTGATAATATGCCTCCCAAATGCGTGACTGCAGTTGAAGCAACAAAATTACAAAAGGCAGGAAGTCGAAGTTCACCTAAATTAAATGAACGTTTATTGTAAAAAAATTTCTATTAGAATAGACGTTTTAAAACCTTTTTTTATGATTGAATGTTTTTTTTTTTTTTGAAAACGGCTAAGGTGATTCGAACCTCCGACCTATTCGTTGGAGATGAAGCGTCTTCGTGGTCATGATTAAATGTTTTAATATCGTAAAAACTAAATTAATGTTGCAAGTTGCTTATTGTATGCTTGTTATTTTATATTTTAATTGTATACACGAAACTTTTAGATATGTTCAATGATGATTTAATAAAATTTAATTGTCAATAAAATAATAACAATGCACCTTAAAACTATCATGTAACTTTTTAAAACAATCACACCATCCCTTATAAAATTAACAAAAGAAGTTAAAACTATAATTGTAACATACCGATGCTTTAAAACCTCACATTATCTCTTAAGTTATATACAAAAATATACGAAAACTGCAACTGTAACTTTAAAATGCTAATAACGTAAAACTATAACATAATATATTAAAAGCATAACGAAAAATATGTGTCTTAGCGATTTTTATGAAAACAGCCGGTAAGACCGCTAAAACCAAAAGAAAACGTAAAAATCATTAAAATTCTTTATTTTCTATCTTTTAGGAGAATTTTACCCTTTCCAACACTTTCGCCTAATATAAACTACATTTATTTAATGTGGTCTTTTTTATTACTAAGTCTCATAAAAGTCCCCCTATATTTAGAGAGTCCGGAGAGACCCATTATGTTTTAACATATATTATCTAGTTTTTATATAAATAGCATGAGTTTTAGTTTTTACCAATATTTGTTTAATTTTTCATTATATATCTTTATGTTGTGCATTTGTGTTGAACAGTCTAATTTTTAATATGTATTATCTAGTTTTTACAACTTATTGTCTAGTTTTGTAACTATATTGTCTAGTTTTATAAATGATTTTTTTTACTTTTATTATTTGTACAGAAATTTCATTCGGTGTAATCTATATTGTCTACTTTTTATATTATATTATTTAGTTTTTACATTATATTGTCTAGTTTTTGAAGGAGATTTCTAGTTTTTACATGATCTTAAATTTACACTATTGTTTAATTTTTACACGATATTGTCTAGTTTTTACTTGACCATTTTTAATGCATGAATCCGGGTCAAAAGATCCGCAAAAAATCATTTAAAGTCAAGTTGCGTGAAAAATGTATAATTTTCTAGTTTTACCATTTGAAGGGGACTTTCGGGACTTTCCAAAATATAAGGTATCTCACAAGACGGACTCCTTTTTTACTGTGTAGGAATTCAGGTCTTTCACTGAGGCTTTATCTTTCTAATATAGTGTAATTTCTTTGATAACTTCTCAGCTAGATACCAACTATATTTTTAATGTTTCTTTTATTTTTCTATGGAATATTAAATTACATAATTAAACATGCCCAAATTAATCTCAATATATTTGCTAGACTCAAATCAACATTTTCTATATATAGAGAGTATAATCATCCATTTCAGGAAATCGTACTCATGACCTCTTGACTACAGCGTGTCTCAGTCCATATTTACAAGTAAAAAATTAGTTACATTCACAATGTGATATTTTCTCCATCTATTTTTGTGAATCTCGTTCCGGAGAATTTAGTATAAATTAGCTAATTTTGATCCCACTAATTAAGTTTTAATTATATTTTTATACTTTATCAAAATTCTTTCTGTAAGAAGCTAGATTTACTCTCAATAATTTTAAATTTAATATTATATTAGTGTTACTGTGTAGAAAATCAAACTCCTCACATAATTTCTTATTTAATTTTTGTATCTAGCTACCGCGTGCATACTGTAACATATTAAAATATTGAGAGAGATGATATATACGTATAAATAACATGTTTAGGGTAGAAAATACGTCCTAACATATACGGGACAATAAGAAATAATAAATGAAATTAAAAATATTGTAAAATGAAATGAGCAAGGATGAATATGTATATACCTTGATTGATAATGAAGTTTGATATTACCAGTTGTGTTTCGACCCGCCGAAATCTAAGTTGCAGCACAAGATGAATGGTACTGATGAGAAGTTCGGAGAAAAGAGAAAGTTTTGATAGCAAAATTGTGTGATAAACTTTGAGTGGTAAACGTTCACCCACATACGCTAGTTGATAGACATGCATTAATTGCATATGTATCTGTCACAACGAAAATTATTGGTCGCCCATTATTGATGCAATAATGTTCTCTTTAATAGCCTTTATATTAAAATAATAATTACAAGTACAATATTTACAAACTTTATGGACTAAAGTGGTATGTAACAAACAAATGGGGATGAATTTCCTACAAATTAATAATTTTATTAATATTTAGTAAATTTTAATTAAATTTTATTATATTTTTAATATAAACTAATATCTTATCATAAAAAATTAAATTAAAACATACTCACACATCATATGTCAGTTAAAACAAATAACCGTATCATATGTGAATCGATACAATCATCATCATCACATTAATCAACCTTTTAGAATACTACACTCTTCATTATCATATTTTTTACTACTATGATGTATGTATTATAAGATCAGGGGCAAGTGTAGGAATTAGCGTGGGTAGCACATATTACCCCTCGATTTTTCACATGAAAGTACTAATATATTCTGAAAATTTTTCTTTTTATGTCTCATTAGTATCAGCTTATACGACTAATCCAATTGAGCATCGTCTAGCCTTTTTTTAGGGTTTTGCTCACTCCATCTTTGTTTTGTACATTTACATCCTTCTTCTTGGTCTTGTATCATTTGAATTGAATGTAAAAATAATATTGTAGTCCGTAAACTCCTAATAATAAGTGTAGCCCACTAGAAGAATATAATGACTAAGAAGAAGAAAAAGACGACCAAGCAGGAGATATGGTCAACTCAAGGGGATCTCTCAGCCAGTTGTTTTGTGTGGACGAAATTGTAATCCAACAGAAGTTAGTGCATGTAGACTCTAGCAGTTGGTTCATAATTGCTATACACGTACCGACTATCCTAAATTACAAATAAACCCGAATATAGATTATTTAATTTTAAATCCTCTGTTGTTACTAGTTAATATAGTCGATAATAAGAACCAATAACTACTTTTATCTCAATGTATCTACCGATTTAGCAGTAAGAACTAAAAAGTACATTCGAGACAAAATTACATACACTGATGCACACAAATGAACATGAAACAATCAGTATTTTCTTGCTTGTTTGAACAAAAGTCGGGCAAAGAATGAATATTTATCTTGGAACGGAGGGTGTTAAAATAACAAATGTAAAAAACCATTTTGAAGAGGATGTATTGCTTGATCGAGATTGAAGCTAGAAAAATGAAATTTTGATAAAAGGAATCATCACTGTGCAATGCACTGGAGTCTATGACAGTTGAAAGCCTACTGGAGATAATACTGGATAACAAGTTCAAAATGCAACGCCCTCCTACAAAACTAAGCAAAAAGAGTGTAAGGGAATTTCATACTTTGTCTATGTAATTTTAGTAAATGAGGAGATCTAAGCACACGAAAACGTGGGTCTTGGGTAATACAGTAGTATGCTCTGTTAAACAGTTGGAAATTGGGTGCACATGAAAGTATGCATATTTTAACCAAAGCACTCCTATCATCAATCTTGGCCGGAACGGGAACTGGAGTGGGAGAGGGATATGGTTGGATTTTTTTTTTTTTGGGAACGAAGTTTGTTCCAGAAGACAAACAAAGTTCCAATCATCTCAGTACAGAAACATGCATGTAAGGAAGAACAAATGACCCTACCAAACGAAAACTGAAAAAATAAACGCACTACATAAGAGGATGTGACCAAAAGAAGAACAGAGAACAACAAATCTCTTCATATTAACATTCTTCAGGATCTGTTGCAAATCAGTTGTTGTCCCGTCAAAAGTCCTCCTGTTGCGTTCTTGCCAAATGGGGAAAGAAAGACCACACCAACTCAACTCATAATTGCCATGATCAATGAACACACAATTAAAGCAGTAAACCGACACAACAATTATATGGTTCGGTTCGAAACTGAACCTACATCCATGGGTGATTCACACCAAATTCACTATATCTTCGTCTTTTTTACAAGCTACACCGAACAATTAAAATCCAATCTACAATCAACGATCTCTCACAATCAAAGACTAAAGCACTAACATAATTGAATGAATTATTAACAAGATATTAGCTACAAAAGCTTTAATGAAATTGTTCTCACAGTTCTTTTGCTTTCCTGAACTAAAAAGTGTAGGAGAAGCATTTACCATTAGTTGATCTAACGGATTGTCTTGATCGAACCATGAGGACTTTACAGCACCAAGAAAACGTCTAACAACTGAACAAATACGCTGCTTGATTGCATACAAGTTCCTGAGCTTTCACAAACATAATTGCAATTCAACAACAATGCATAACTTGCGAAGATCACATCCAATGATTGATGATCTGTCTTACTCCACAAGGATCCATGCCTGTTGGAGCTGATCGGACACAAAAATGTCAAACCAGAAGAGAGCAGTTTCCTGTCATTAACATGCAACCTTTATGCGTATTAATTTAACTTCAGCTCGGTTGACAGAAGCAGATAAAGGTGAGTCCAAAGTGGAACAAATAATGATTTTATGCATTCAAACATAAAGGTGAACAACCCAGTTATTTACTGATTATTCAAGCAATCTTGCAAATGCTAAATGTTGAAAATGGAGGGTAAAGTTTACTTACAAATTGACATTTACTTAGGATGATCATTGAGGATCCAGTTGTGGAGTTTAGATATGTACGTTGAGCGAATAGTTCCCATCCTCATTTTGTTCTTCTTTAATTACCTTTGCTGATATTGCTGCAGAGTTGCTGCACCTGATAACCTCAATCGTCTCTAAACAACTGATGTATCCCAGACTGGAAGGGATCTCCTCAAGCTGCTTACACATCTCCAACCAATTTCTCAAGGCACGGGAAATTTTCTTCAAAAGCATTCCATGTCCTTATATTCAGGTTCTCTAACTTCAAAACTTTGAGTTTAGGGGACACATCATCATCTCCCATGTCCCAAGATTCATCCTCAACAGAATCTGAACGTAATTTGAGGATCTCCAAGTTCGGTAGTTTATGAAAGATTGAAACTTCACTCCATCCGAGGTTGAATTCGGAGAGGCTAAGCTTTCTTAAGCTATGAGGAAGCTTAAACTGGCCTGGAGATTTCACGCTACCATCAAAGGAGGCCTTAAGTGATGTAAGTTTACCTAGAGACTCCAAATCTTGACATTCATTGCCGTGCTCATGATTCAAGATACATCGCAACTTCTTAACATTAGGCACTTTTCTGAAAATGTTCTTCGCTCTTCTCGAATCAATGAATGGCGTAGAAAGTGTTATCAAATTCTCCAGCTTGGACGAGTTCTCAGGTGCATCCCTAAACATCGCACGGTCATCTACATGAAAGTGCCTCAATTTCACCATTTCCCAAACACTACGTGGCAAAACAACTTCACCTCCAACTCCTTTGATAATCAATGTCTCTAGTTTCTTGAGGTTTGACAGTGATTCAGGGATATTCTTACAATCTGTGCGGATTGAAATGTACCGCAAATGAAGAAGCTTTACAATGTTGTCAGCATTAGTTTTCGTGCCTTCAGAATGGATGATCCTTGACAACTTCAACCTAGAAAAGTCTGTGTTGTGATCCTGGCCCAGCACATTTGGATAATTCATGTCAAAGAACAGCATCGTGCGTAGAGGACACACTGAAACTAATGGAAAATATTCATGTGGGATGAGAGGTTTCAATGAGTTTGGAGTATCTCTTTTAAGCTTAGTCGTTGCTGATACTTTACAGATTGTGGTAACTCCATAAACACATGCACCTGTTCAAAACAATGTTCTTCTTTGGCCTTTGCCAAACACATATCTCGCAAAAGGTCATGAACACGACAAGCCTTCACTATTCCATCCGAAATTCTTTTCGCAACCATGACGAGATTTCTGTCAATAAGTTCCGTTAGGCTTTCACTTGCTTGAATCTCTATGCTCCTACTTCCTGTTTTCTGCACAAGGTCATCAGCAATCCATAGCCATTTTAACTTGCCCGCCGGAATTTCCTTATCCTCTGGAAATGCTCCGAGATAAAGAAATAATGGCTTTAAAAAATCAGGTAGAAACTTGTAACTTATCTCTAACGGTCCCATCCATTGTGCTTGAGAATCATGATCATGATACGAGGAGCTCAAATATTCAGCTACTTGCTCCCAAAGTTCAACTTTCTCGACTGATTTGGTGAGAAATCCATCTACCACAACAACCGCAAGTGGTAACCCTCTGCACTTTTGTGCAATCTGCTTCCCAAAGTCACAAAATTCCGGGGGGCATTTTGCTCGAGGATAAACTTTCCTTTCCAATAGATCCCAACTCTCCTCATCAATTAAATGACCAAGTTCAATTGGGTCGCTATGATATTTTGCTTCTGGCCCAATTGCATTGCTTCGGCTAGTTAACACAATCCGACTACCGTTGTTATCATCAGGAAAGAAAATATTGAGTTCCCTAAATGCATCTATCTCCCAGATGTCATCCAAAACAATAAGATACCTCCTTTTGTGTAATATTTTGTGAACTTCCAGAGATAACTCTGTTTTGCTCATCCTCCTGGTTTGATCAGTGACCACGTCTTTGGAAACTAGAATGGTGAGAAACATTTCTTTAGTGTTGTACTCTTGGGAGACAATGCACCATGCTCGCACATCAAAGTGTTTTTCTGCAGAAGGATCCTCATAAAATTTCCTGGCCACAGTAGTCTTGCCTGAGCCTGGCATGCCAACAATGGAAACAACATCTAGCTGATTCCGAATGTAGAGCCTCCTGTATTAATTTCATCTCAACCTTGAAACCAACCACCATGTCAATCAGCTTTGGGACCTTATCATTCGCTATTTTCCGGCTAATTTCCAATACATCTTTTTGTATTAGCTTGATGTCATCCGTAAACACGTCAATCCAACGAGGGTTGCACAAGACAGGAGATACTTCAACAGTAAATGAGTCGGGTAGATACTCTGTGGCATATCCTGCCTCAATGATAAGCTTGCAAAGCTTTTGTGATTATTCATCTACAGTAGGGTTATTTGTGAAATTATTGATAAAGGATCTGAAAGCATCTAGGATTTCATAAATCGCTCGGTAATGCTCTTTAGACTCTTCTCTATATCACATTCACAATCCATAAAATCCTTCCAGTTGTGAAGGAGCTTATCAAAGAAGCCTGGCAGATGAACCTTTGGAGATTCTTCTCTTACTCGGTGCAGAATTACTGTATATTGGAAACGTTGAGTCATCTCAACTAAATCAACAACCCAAATACTTTGTCCCGTAACCAAGTTGCTTAAAAGATTGTTGAAACATGAGCATATGTCTGAACCTATGCTCTTCAACAAAGATTGGAAGCGTAAGATGAAATCTGATCGTTTCTCCTGATCGGTACAGTGCTCGTAATGATCGGGATCCGAGTAGAATATTTTAATAATAGTTCGATAATAGTTATTGACGAATTAGTAAACGGTTAGTTCGCCAACGAGTTTAGGTGAATTAAAATTTAGATAAATCTAGAATTGAGTCGAGTAGTTGTATTCTAATTGTATGATGTGCGTATGAACTTATGTTGTCAGTGTACCTAGGTTTGCGGTTGCGTGTCTATGTGGGCGTTGGCTAGTGGTTTTAAGGTGCAGGGATATGCTCTATTCTTTCCTGATGTCTGATGTGCTCGATTGGTGATTGTGTGCGTAACTAGGTGTTGTATGATCAAGGGTTAAGCCGAGTCCAGGTCCCCTTATCCCCTTTTGTTCCCATTGTGCCCTGTTCTTGAGCGTCCTGCTCTGTGTCCTTTTCTTTCGTGTATGTACAATTTCTTTGCTGAGGCACTTTCAATTTGGCCTGTGTATGTCTGTGAAATCCTAGGCTATATTTTACTATTCAAATTCCTACTCCGTCTAGGTCTGTACGCGTGGCTGGTGTTTGGAATTATTGAACGTCCTATATGTTGAGTCTCTATTCCTGCTGGTGTAAATTTAGCTGCTATGTCATTGTAGCATTGTAGCGTTGTCTGGTCTGCTGTGTCTAATTGAGTTGCGGGTGCCTGTTCCCGAAGTGAGTCTTGCTTAAGTATACTTGGTCCGTGTTGGGCCTTGTTCCGTTGAACTGTGTATTTGCTCACTTTGAGCTGCCAATGTCTTTCGCTAAAATGACTGCGAGTTAAATAAATTGACTAATGGCATCTTGAGTGAATAATCAGCTCTGCCTGAGTGGTCAGTAGCTTGAGTAATGTTTCTGTTCTGTGTGAGGTCTAGGATTCGGGTTCCGGGGTAACATTTTGATTCCAGTATAAGGAAGTTATCTGACGGTCAGTTAGAGACGTTAACGAGGTTTTTATGAATATAGGTAACTAACTAGCTGACGAGTTAAGCGATATCAAGAATAAGCAAGCATCCAAACCAGGTATGGGTTAAATCTTCATAATACCTTGCCTTTATTGCTTTTTGTGAAAATAACTGTTTTATAACTGTGATTTGATAACTGTTAATATTATATCAAGCGACGGGACTTGATATAATATTATTTTATTCACTGAGGATCAAGTTATGTGCGTATCCCG
>JAYMSP010006932.1:0-10802 GCA_036897095.1 Plantago elongata
GGAGATCCTTGAGCTTAGGCAACATGCCAGAGGTTTCTGCAAGTGAGCACAATTTGATCGATGAATCAGTACCAGACATCAATATGGAGTCTGATGATGATAATGTGCCACTTCTTCTTGCTATCTAAAGATCAAGAAAAGAAACTCATGATGGAGCCTCTGGCTCAGCTTCACAGTCTCAGAAAGCAAAGGTTGCAGAGGATGCAATCCCAGAAAAGGCAGATGAAGAAGTCACACACCAACAGGATGAAGAAGATTTGGTGAATGTTGATAGATTGATGGAAGATGCTGGCATTGCTTCCACAATCCAGTTGCCAGCTGACTTTGTTGCTAAAGAAATTCCTGCATCTGCGCAGGTTCCTCAAACTTCTGAGACGGGAACTCAGAATGTTCAAGTAGAGGAAAGGTTCGAAGTACCAGAAACTTCAAGCCATGGAATGGAAGCCAACGTGCCTGAAGAATCATAGGTAGCAAAAGTGGTTTGTATCTAACTTGTTAAACATATTTATGCTTAACTTGTTACTCATAAGCTTCATTTGTTACAATCTTTCATGGAGACCACAGAGTTGGGGGAAGACAATGCACCCTCCCCTCTGACTGGAGAAGAGGTTCCTTCAACCTCTACTATACAATAAACACAACCTGATGTGCAGGTAACAAATTGTCTCTGAAAAGAAATAATTCTATACTTACAAAATTCTTGTATATATCTAACTCCAAGTGTCTCTGAATAGGCAACAACTGAGAAAGAAGCAGAAATGGTGGAAACACCACAAGTCTAAGAGAATCAAGAGGTTGCAAAGCCTTCTGAAGAAATTGCTCCTGGGCCTTCTGTAGCGAAGGTATGTAAAACATGGCCATTATCTTTATGAATCTCCTAAACATATCTCAAACCTCTTAATCAAACTTCTTCTTGGAATAGGTTTCTACTGAATAAAAGGTAGTTGAGGAACCACTGGAAACCTCCGCAGCTCCTATGGAGATAGACCAGGCTGTAATAGCCAAGTCTCCAGAAAGAATAACATAAGCCACTCAGGTTTCTGAAAGACAAGTCTCTGAGCTTCCTAACTTGGAATTAAGTGAACTCTAAGAACTTCTTATCTTTCACATATTTGTGTAATCAATCTCTAAGTTTGATTTTTGTTCTCAGGCTCGAGAAGAAAGAATGGAATAGAGGAATCTGTCACTCCTCTGGCCCCAGTATCTGAAGCACCAATTGCTCCAGAAGTACAAGTAGACGAGCCTAGTGTTGCTCAGAAACTTATAACTTCTCTCAAGCTCAGATAACTGCAAGTTAGTTTGACTAAAACTAACTTGAAACCATTTCTTTCAGACTCAAGAAATACCAGTAATTGATGTAGAAACCCCACTCAATGTGAAGAAAACCTTTCAATCAATCACTTTGAGATGATACCTCAAATGCTTTAGGCAATGGCAAAAGCTCAGACAAGCTGATCTTATAGAGCTAGCCAAGGTGATCTTACAGAGCTAGCTAATCTGCTCTAATGATGGATGTTTTTCTAATCTCCACTCGCAATTGGTTACCTACAACCAATATTACCTTGGTGTCCATTCCCATTATTGTGCTGTTATACAAACTAAAAATGGGTCTTCCAGTTAACTTGGGTGCAAGGATTTTAGAAACCATTGGGAATTTTCCGTCAAGAGGAGTTGTGGGGAATCTTATGTATCCATATCTTGTCTATGGGTACATCACATTTAGGAATTTTGTTCCAGGTTCTTTTGAGGAACTGATTGAGCCGTATAAAGCCTACTCTGTCTCCCATAAGATTCTCAGTTCCAACCGTGTCCAGGCGCTTCTTTGGGTAGAGCATTATGAAGCGGTTGTTGAAGAAAATGTGGAACCAAATGTTGTTGTCACACTCGAGCTTCCCTTTGTGCCCAGACTCTTGACCATGCCTGATCAGCTTATCATGCAGTAGATTGAGGAGATTGATGAGCAGATTATCCCTCTTCTCCATGAACAGAACACCTTGGTTTCTCTCCTTTCCTCACAACAAGGGGGAGAATGAGCTGCTAGGAAACACCATCACTTTTTATTGTCCATCATACTTTGACCTTTCTACTTTGTTTCTTTTGTTCTCACCGTGCTTTTGTCTATGTATTGTTCTTTAGTTTATGTTCTGTTGATTGTAGTGTCTTATCTTGAAAAATTAAAATAAAAAATTGAAAAATTCCAAAAATTCTTTTTGCTTATTTGCTTATCTTCTATGTATTGTTTATATCTTTGTTTTATTTCTATATTTATGTTTCATGATTCTAGGAGTGTTGTGAAGAAAGGAATTAAGAGGGGGGATTGAAAGTGCAGGCTGTTTGAGACATTGTTGGAACTAATGTTGCTACAACAATGCCTGCAATATCCACCGGTCCGGTTTATGCACTTTAGGTTTAATCGGTTAATTACCATTCTTCACTAACACTTACCTAGTTTCACGTGTGTTTATTCTTTGTGTATTGCAGGAGTCTTCTTATATCAAGAGAGACACCATCGAAATCATATCTCAACAAGAGATCAAGATCGACGGATTCTTGGAGTGAACAAGAAGCAAGGACTCTTGGTAGTTGAGATTTTGTGGACTCTTGAAGATAGGATAAGCAACAAAACCCATGGGCTTGATCCGATCAGATTGAACATCTATAAATACAAGATCTAGCTCATTGTGAATGGTACTTCGTGAAAAGCAAGAACACCATTGCCAAAGCATAGATCCTCTTCATGTTTATTAGTCTTTGTAATCTTCTAGCTAGGTCTACTAGATAGATAGATTTAGAATAGGGTTTTTCTATTCTAACTAGTGTTTTGTGGTTCAAGGTCTCTTGAATCTTTTTGTACATAAATTACTTATTTTAGTGGATATTTGTCGAGAGGCTTCGGTATATACCTGCTAAGATTATTTGCTTGTTGTTCTGTTGAGTTCTGCTACTCTGTTTCATACTTTGTTACACGCACTGTTGCACCAACATATTAGTACAAAAGTCCAAGGTCCTATATTCTTTCACTGAAATTCACTATTGCGTTCATCTTTCCATTAATCATAATAGAATAACCTCTGTTCTTTTACTTTTTAGTTGTTAAAACGGGTAGAATACATTTCACACGATTAACTTTATTTCACAATTTTGTTTATTTATACTCTATAACAAGTTAAGGTTTGTGCCTGTCTATAACACTGCTTTAAGTATTGATTTTAAAGTGATTAATTTGAGCACATTGCATGCATCCTTGATAGCTTAGTAGACTGTTTTGTATACAACTTAAAATGTAATAATTTTAACTCAATTAGTTAAAATATTTCGGGGTGTTTGTCTTGTAACTTGAAACAATATAATTTTAACTCAATTTTTTTTCCACTAAACAATCTATCATTCTCTTTCTACCCTATTCTTATATCCATTTTACATTTTTAATCAATCTAATAATCTTAAACAGACCAAACAATATATAAACCAATCAAATAATCTTCAAAATATTAAATACATCACTTAATTCTTACACGCCTATATAAGACCGTCCACTGTGAACGGTTGCGGGAATGTTTGGGGCTGGACCCATTGTGGTCTTGCCCCAAACGAATAGTTCCCCAGTCAATAGGTTGGGGACACGTGTTCGGTCTTGATTGGACCAGACACATTTTTTTTCTTTTTTTAATCGTTTAATAAATAAAAATAAAAAATACACCAACGGTCATATTTTTTCGAGATCTATAAATAGACAAATCTTCATATATTTCTACACACCTCAACTTTCACCCTTATTTCTCTCTTTTAAACTCAAAAAACTCTTAATAAACCTTTCAAATATCACATTGCCAATGTCTTCTTCGCCGAACCACACCGATGAACCATTGAAGGACGATCCGGAATCGGAATCCGAAAGGGTAGCATTCGATTATGTCTCCACGAGTTCGAAGATGGCCATGAAAATTTTCAAGATAGCAATGTCGCACTACTTCTCCGAGTCTTCATCACAGACGCCGCCGCCGGAGAAACACACTCGCACGTACATCAACCGAAAGTGTGAGAAACATCATCAAATGATGATGGAAGATTACTTCACCGAGGACTGCGAATACACTCCAAAGCAATTCCACCGGAGGTTCAGAATGACAAAGCCACTATTTTTTAGGATAGTGGAGTCCATCTCCGACTACGATCTAGGCTACTTTAGAGCTAGCCCAGATGCAACCGGTCGCCAATCGCTCTCAAACATGCAAAAGTGCACCGCGACGATGAATATGCTCACATATGGTGTAGACGGATGCGATTGAGGAATACACAAGGTGTAGTGAAACTTCTGCTTTAATTGCATTGGACAAGTTTTGTGATTTTGTCCTTGCGGTTTTTTGCGCCAACATACATGTGAAGGGCCAATGAAGAAGGTATCAATCAACTTCTCGCAATCAATGCCGGAAGAGGCTTTCCGGGAATGCTTGGCTCGATCGATTGTATGCATTGGCAGAAAGGCCAATACCAAGGCAAAAGTGGTAAGCTGACGCTCGTGCTAGAAGCTGTTGCTTCACACGACACATGGATTTGGCACTCTTTCCTTGGAGTTTCTGGTAAATTCAATGATCTCACCGTCATTACACGTTCACCAGTGTTCGATGATCTTCTTAACGGTATTTCTCCCGAAGTGAACTTTGAAGTTAACGGCCATGGGTACAACATGGGGTACTATCTAACTGATGGGATTTATCCAGATTGGGCAACATTTGTGAAGTCCATAAAAAAATCCGGTAACTCACAAAGAGTCCAAGTTTGCTCAGAAGCAAGAGGCCGTCCGAAAAGATGTTGGGCAAGCTTTCGGTTGTCTTTAAGCATGATTCACCATCATCCACAACCAGCTTTGGCCAAAACTATCCTTCTGCTTTATAAGATCATGAATACATGTATATGTCTACATAACTTTGATCGTTGAGGATGAAAGGCATACTTATCTCCGTGCCAAAACCTACGAGAAGTTCATAAAGAAATTCAACAAAGACACCCTCAACGAAGTGGTGTTTTCCGGTATTCGCTTCAACATACGCTCTTCAGTAATCAATTCAGTTAAAGGATACATGAAGACTAGGCGTCATATGCACTCATTCACCAGACACTATAGAAGGATTTGATCGAGCACATTTGGAGGAAGATCACTTAATTAATATCTTCATTGTACTAGTTGTTTGATTTCCTATTTTCAGTTGAATTAGTTTGTATTTGTATTCTATAATATTTGCGCTTATCCCGTTCATATTGAATAAACAAAAGTGTTGTTCCAATACAACTCGTTTATTAGCAGTACCGATGGAAACAACAACAACAACAACAACAACAACAACCATACAAAGCAAGTCATATTCCGAGCTTCGACTTCAATCTCTAATGTTGAGTCGGTTTAATCTGTTGCGAAGCTCATTTAGAGATCTTATCGTAACACCAACAAGAACCGTTCCACTTGGTAGCACACCTTCATCCCATACCCGTTTCACTCTTTGTAATGCCAACTCGGTCTTAGCAAAGTGAAATATGGCTCTTCATGTACTTGTTCCCAAATCATTCTTAGAGCAAGATAAAACTCCCGGGGCCATTCCATGATGAAGTGTGGCGGTAGAATAGATGAAGGTGTGTTGGAAGAAGATGAAGTTGTGGTGGAAGAAGTAGATAAGGCTACCATTTTATAGTTGTTTATTTTACCAATTTCACAAATATAACCATTATTTTATTTGTTTCATAAAAAATATAGCCGTTATTTTGCCTGCTTCAAAAATATAGCCGGTATTCATATTAAAAAAATTCAAAAATAAAATTCAAAATAGAAAAAGGCGGCGACCGTCCTCACGACTGTCGTCACAGTGCGCCAATCGGTTGTGCGGCGCGGTTGCGGGGCCACCAAACCCCCACGACAGATTTCATACTGTCACCACAGTGGACGGTCTAACAACTCTATAAACCCTACAATTTTTTAACTCTATTTTATTCACCATTTTCCATAACTCATATTTAACTCGGTTACTATTCATCAACTAAATTTTTTTGTTTAGCTCATTTTTTAACTCTATACCAAACAACCGGTAGATAATTTCAACATGAAGATAAGTTACACTAGCTAGTCAAAACAAGTATTTATGTATTCTGTTATGTCAAAACTAGTTAAACTAACTCTATACAAAAAAAAGTGATTCTTAAATTGTGGTATACATGCTAGGTTCTTGATGTATTTATGTATTCTGTTTGGAATATATTCCAATGTGGATGTTTTTTAATTCATAGTGAACGATTTATTATGGATTAAATCATTAACCGACTTATATACTTGATTCATGGTTGCGACTTGCTATGTACTTTGGATTATATGTATGTTTATATTGTTAACTCGTAACTTTCAACTTGCTATGGATTAATGAGTAGGTCATTTAATTTACTCTTTGGGACTGGATGATATGATTACATAGTTGGCGTATGGTAGCGATGTGTGTGTTGATTGTATTAATACATTAATCATGTTGTTGACGCATTTATCTTGCAACTTGATAAACGAATTGATTAAGCTTGTGTTTGCAAATGTTTAAAAAAAGAGGCGCTTATGTAATTTTGAAGTAATAGAAACAGTTTTTTTATGTTTTAAATTACAACTTCTGTTGCAACTTCTCTTAAAAAAATAGGTAACCGCCATAAGCAGAGAAGCAACTCAATAGCTGCTTCTAACTACTTTAAGCAAATAGTAAAAGAAATTAAATTAAAAATAATTAATTAAGTTAAATTTTGCAAACATTAAAACTCCTAGTTTTACAATTTTAAGTTGCTTTCTTTATGATATGTGAAACACTAATCACGTTTAAAATTAACTTTAATCAACTTTCAGTAGAAGCAAACAAAAAAGCATCTATGGACTTGTTTACCACTAGCTTTTCAACTCCATGAGTTTTTTTTTTCTATTTATAAAAAACTCATTACGTGAACGCGCAGCTTCTTAAAAAAGCTAGCTGCTTTGAGAAGCCAATCAAGTTAGCTTGTTGAAAAAAAAAAGCTACCAACTATCTTTTCAGCTAGCAGCTACAAGCTAGATTTTCAACTAATTTGACTAAACATAGCCTACATTTGCAAGCACACTAAATCCTGCAATTTGAGTTGATGAATTGACATATTTTTTGAAAAATGTATTCGCAAAAATTAAAAGTCACCCTGCATGATTCGTGATGCGACTTCAACGATACCACAAATCTAATGGGATGAACCTTTATGAATTTTGTTGTTCCCGATGATCAATTACCACAAACGACATTTTTCACGTCTTCTGTTATGAATATAAGACTCATCTAAAATAAATAATATGCATTCTTTCTTTCTTTCCCAACCCTAATAGATTTTATATGTCATTAAATACAATAATAATATGACAAAATTTGATTTTCAATAAAACCTAACATATTAATTGCATTTGACTAAACAAGATCAATTTTGATAATTTATTTTTCTATTGTGTGGCAAGACCGATACTTACTAGTGTATCAATTGAAAGTACATCCATTATAATTTCCTCACCTCTCTGACTCCTATATATGTTTGCTACAAATTGCAATTCACACGCACTCATATATCCCATTAATATATAAATAAGACTAATTATTAAGAGAGACCAACTTATGGAGAGACCAAGTAAAGATTCAAAGAAATACTATTAATTGTTGTTCTTTACATTTTAATAGCTTACATAATTCGCTCGAGTCTTTTCTTGATCCAAAAAAAAAAAGATCTCTCAAAAGACGTGCTTATATATAAAGCCTAATCAACAATTTATCACAATCAACATGATTACAAATATTGTTTTAATAAAAATCATTTCAGTTCGTACGGATGATTAGCTCACCGACAACTAAATTCTAAAGGACACAAGACATAACATTAATAAATCTTCTTTAAATTTAATGAGCATCGTCGACACTTCTTTATTGATTTTGCCAAATACAATTTACATGTCACAGTCATTTTCTACTATTTATGCATACTGATACATCTAACTCTTGAATCCTATTTATTATTTACCTTAGTTTTCCTCATCTTACTTATAAAATAGAGAATTATTAACACATTTTTCATTTTTTATACTAAATGTTTCTCAATTTATATTGTTATTATTATTATGAGTTTCAATATTAGTAGTAATATAATATGACGTGGCAAAACTACCAACCTACCGCCAGCATGTCAGATTCTGATAGGCTATGGAACACTTTTCCTGTCATTGCTAGCAAATCGTGTTTTCCTATCTTACCCCCAACGGATAAACCATAACCAAAAGTAGGAAAGTAGAATTTTAGAGCAATAAAAAGTGTTTTAGGAAACGGGGCCGAATGAGGAAAAATAACCGATATTTGAAGCCGCCAATGGCAGTCTAGTAATTTCAAGTGCAAACAAGGTGAGTTGAGAACTGGTATTTTGAGCTGGTATATAAATACACTATATTTCATAGAAATCTCGATTTCATACACTGATCCGCCGTCTAATTTCCTCTCACGGACACTTCTCTTGACAATCAATTTCGAACGAAACTGATTCGATTTTCATGAATCATTCATCGTCCTAGACTGTAATAATAATCGGATCGGTTTCAATCGATCTATTTCCTCCTCGAATACATCGATCTTCCTGTTCAATTTTCAGGTATATCTTTCAGATCTATCAACTTCGATCCTTTTTTTTATAATGCATGTGTTCTATTTGATTGAATTGGTGCTTTTTAGTATTGCTGGGAGCTGGATTTGAGTTTCTCTGCTGATTTTTGGTGTGTTTGAGTATCAGATCTCTCGATTGAGGTGTTGAATTGCTGGTTTTCGTGATTGCATGTGTTTTTATGAGCCGTGTGTGATTCCATGTACATTCGTTTTGAAATCGGTGTTTTTGAAAAAATAAGATTGGTTGGTGGAATGGTGTGATGTGTTTTATTTAGTTTAGGACTTGAATGAGTGCTAGACGGAGCGAAAATCTGGTCGAGATTGTCTGATGGTGGAGGTTGAAATCTGTATACATTCGTTGATGTGTTGATTGAATTCGATGTTTTAATGAAAATTGGTTTGTGGAAGGTTTTAATGCGTTTGAAGGTTTAGAATTTGTGATTTATTATGATGAGTTGTGGTGGAGCAGAATCTGATCTCTGATTTGTTTATGAAACGGAGGCGAAACTAAAAATCACCATTCCACATTTAGCTCTTCTATGCAGATTGATCTTTAGATTGATTTACTTTAAACATGTAGTGTTATGTTCTTTTTGAGATGGGCGAGGACTGTAACTAATGCTGAACTTTTGTGTTGTCGTATTCGCATGAATAAAGATTCTATCTTTTTCCACATTATTGTCTTCGTTTCATCAATTTGTCTTGCCTGCGTGATCGTAATTATAATGGTCATCCCCATGTCCAAAATCGGTTTCCGTTGGCTTAATTGATTAGTAATTATGCTTTTAGATACATAAAACATCTATCATTCTTATGAATAATGGTTGTCCACGTGTCCAATATTTTTACCGTAGCTGCTTCTTTATTACTAATAATTTTAGATACATAAAGAATCTAAAGTTATCAATTGTTATATCGTGGGCAGAACTTTTAGCATCCTAAACCACGTGAAGTGAAACAAGATAGTTTGAAGAGGATCTATAAATAATTATGGGATCAATGATAAACGTAATTTCTGATGTAATTTATTTCCAATGACATGAGTCTGTCAGTAGTAGGTGATCCATTCTGTGTGGAAGCAATTTCAGGTAGTTCAATATCTGACTTTTGTCAACTATGCTTTTGCAGATTTTACTGTTGAAATGGCATCATCAGCTGGAGCTGCTGGATGGTTGCGGGGAATAGTTAAAGCTGTTCCATCTGGAGACAGCTTGGTGATAATGGGGAATACCAAAGCTGAAATTCCTCCTGAAAAGACAATAACTTTGTCATCTCTAATGGCTCCTAAACTGGTATGTTTGGATTGTTCAATGAATATATCTTCTTTTGGCAAGTTCCGTGCTGTGATGTATCGTGACACTTTTCCACAACTCAACTTTTTGTTTTATCAGAAATACGCCTTATTTATATACCAATAGGTCATACATCCTTCCCCCCGTTAGCTCTGCTGATTATCCTGGCAGAAAATAGAGCTTAGCTCATCCAGTTTTTATTTAATGGTCATTATGATAAGTGTGCTTTGTAAATGGGCCCATGTTCTATGTTTGTCTTGTTGCTACTTACATCAACTCATGTAATTTCAGGCCCCCAGCAGAGGTGGCGTTGACGAGCCATTTGCATGGAACAGCCGGGAATATTTACGGAAGCTTTGCATTGGAAAGGTGTGAATATTTATCTCTGCTTGCCCCAAACTGATTTAAGTGACTGGTAAACTTAGGGATTGTGCTTATGTTGCCTTTATTGCCCATCAGGATGTCATTTTCAGAGTGGACTACACTGTTCCATCGATAAACAGGGAGTTTGGTTCAGTATTCCTTGGTGATAAAAATGTTGCCTTGCTTGTGGTTGCTGCTGGCTGGGCCAAGGTTCTTATCTTATCATACTTTGTTTTTATTATTTGGTTCTTGATTTGCTTAGGCTTTACATAACATTTTCTATTTCTCTTTGTGCAGGTTAGAGAGCAAAGTCAACAAAAAGGGGATGCCAGTCCTTTCTTAGCTGAGTTGCTACGACTAGAAGAACAGGCCAAGGAGCAAGGCCTAGGCCGTTGGACTAGGGTCTGTGTTGATCTTTCTCTTCATATTATAGTGATTTCCCCACCCCCCCCCCCTATCCCCCCCCCTA
>JAYMSP010006933.1:0-10802 GCA_036897095.1 Plantago elongata
CGGCAAGGACGGGTGGGGACCGGAGGTGCGGGGGGGTGGGGGAACAGCATTCCATCAGGAAAGTTCGAGCAACAAAGTTAATTATGTAGCAAGCAGATAACTAATACAAAGACGGCGTGGTTAGCTCCCCATACATTGTCACTGGCTCATAACCCACTCAAGGCACAAGAAAAAGAAAAGGCAACATCCCATGCACATGTTATGAAGTTAAAACTGGCAAGTGCACATACCTGCACAATTTCGTTCAAATCATCTTCTCTCTGCAGAACCTCACGAGCTTTCGTCCTTATATCAATGAAGTCTGGGTCAAACTTCTCATAAAAGGATTCCAGTGCCTGAGAAAAATAAGTGTAACCATGTGATACAATTCAGGTAAGGCAGCACGGACATGGTAAAAAATGAAAACTCAATAAATAACTGGCTCTAAAAATCTGAAGTTCTTGAAATTTTAAATGGACAATATTACAAAATAAGAAGAAAACATACCCCAGAGTACTTTGAGTAAGAAATAAGCCAATTTACGGAAGGAAAATGCTTCCTTTGTGCCAATTTTTTGTCGAGACCCCAAAAAACCTTATATATGAAAACAACGTAGAGTTAGTGCAGGTCGATAGACAAATAATGAATCTAAAAGTGATACTGCAGGTTTTACCTGAACGATACTGAGTGTTGCAGATGTAACGGGATCAGAGAAATCTCCTCCTGGTGGAGAAACAGCACCGACGATGGTTACACTACCATTTCTTTCAGGTCCACCAAGACATTTAACTTTACCAGCTCGTTCATAGAAGGATGCCAGACGTGCTGCCAAATAAGCAGGGTAACCACTGTCTGCAGGCATTTCAGCCTGCATAGGAACATGTTGCGTGTCAAAGCAATGAAAAGTATCAACTTATTTAACTTTTCTAGAGTGTATAGAATAATCGAGGCCACTGAAGGTGCAACTATCTTAAGCTTGCTATGGACAATATTAGGACGAGAATTATACGAAAAGGCAGTACAAATTGTACATCTCTCTCAATTAAAAAAAGATTGCAAAATGACCAAAACTTTAATTTAGGATGAGAATTACATGAATAAGTAATGCAAGGTGTACATCTTTCTTCAATTAAAAAAGATTGCAACATGACCTAAACTTTAATAGGCATATATCTACATGTCTGCCAGGGCCCCAGTAAGAATAAAACTTCAATTATATTTAAGACTCTGGTTTTAGTTCAAGGCATTGAACACTCACTTTTTAATTTTACTTTCAGTTCAGTATCCACATAGATTACTCCACAGTGGACCAGATTTTAACAAACAATGAGGTTCATCCAAAGTCCAAACTGGCGACAAGTCATCCCACCAGAGCAGTAATGATAAAAAAAAATGTTCAAGTTAATTCATGGCAAAGCAATCTGTGGACATACCAGTCGACCAGAAATTTCACGCAATGCCTCAGCCCATCGTGATGTTGAATCTGCCATCATACTGACATTGTAGCCCATATCTCTGAAGTATTCAGCTATTGTAATTCCTGGAGACCCACAAATAAAACTTAAGAGCAACACAGACAGAAATAAGAAACAACCTGTTTCTATTGTGGAAAGATATAGACTTGTGAAGAACTAGTGCCTATGAATTAATCGAACAGCCTGGGCGCAGATTATTTAATATAACAACCCATAATATCATGTCAGGAATAAGTACTAGGAAACAACTAAACTCATACGGGTCAGTCGTAGACATAGACCGGAAGAGGCATACCTAAAATAAGACAACAAACCACCTGAGACAATAATTTACAAAATAAAGTGTTACTGGATGACAGTGATACTAGGAATTCAATAGCACACAACAGGTTACAGATAACCAAAGGTCACAATATTCATATAGTCCATCAAGCGCCAAACACTGGTAAAAGAAAGTATAAGTTTATGCTATTGAAAAGGAGAACCCTTTTTTATGAGTTAAGGAATTAATGATACACATCTGAAGTAGAAGCATATAATAAATGCAGGGACTGCCTTAAATGTGGGGATGGAGTTAGGTTTGACTTGCATGTAAACTGTGGTAATGTCCAGAAAATGGATGATTAGTTTTAAGTATACCTTAAAAAATAACAAGGCATTTACAAGCATAAAGGTTTTTTTTTTTTAATTTCTAGACCCACATTTACTTATGTCCAAGACCGGTAGCTTAAGAAGCTTTGGGAACGCATACGCCTTTTGTTGATCACATTAAATACAGTAAGGATAGTAGAGTTTTTTACAGCTGATTTTAGAAAACAATAACGACTTTTTTCAAGAATCTGAATCCAACCACTTTGTTGATCTACAGGCCAAGAAGATGGATTTCGACTTGCTATAGCATACACTGGCATTTTCTTATACAAACTATACTTGCACACACTTTTGTTTCAATCACTGTACTTTTTATCACTATTTACACACACCTAACAAATGTAAGTCACTTTATGAAACTCCTATTTAATTTAAATACTTAATAATAAGCATCCAAGCTTTTCACTCACTCAGTATGACTTTTGTGCTAGAGGTGGACATTAAAGGAGAAGTATACATTAGACATATTATAAGTAAATTTATTTACCTGTGTAAATTGAAGCCTCACGGGCAGCCACAGGCATGTTTGAAGTATTAGCGACTAGGGTAGTACGCTTCATAACAGATTCCTCCCGACCATCAGGTAAGGTCATTGTCAATTGAGGGAAATCCATAAGCACCTGGATATATATCAGTTATAAACTTTGAAGATGACTGCAGTAGATCAAACAATAAGTTAAGAAATGTACCTCTGCCATTTCATTCCCTCTCTCTCCGCAACCAACATACACAACTGTGTCCGAGTTGGAGTACTGAATTTCAGATCGGCCACAGAAAATAAGATTCAGCATAAATTAATAGTAGGAGAAATCACCAACAAACTGTATAAGCCAATACAAATGATAATATTACCTTGGAAAGCGCTTGACTGATAACTGTTTTACCACAACCAAAAGCACCAGGAATAGCACAAGTACCACCAAGCACAGAGGGGAATAGAGCATCCAGAACACGCTAAACATGAAGAAATTACCAGCTTACATTTCATTTTGAGTAAAATAAGAGAATGGAAGTTTGCAAACAAAAGAGGTTCATTAAGACTGACCTGTCCAGTTAAGAGAGGTGTATCAGCAGGAAGTTTTTGAGCCACTGGTCGAGGTGTACGCACAGGCCAGTTCTGCAGGAATATTGTATTGGGTTTTGGTTATTACACAACCTTTATATAAAGCTGTCACTTGCATAACATCATTCAATAGAAAACTCACCTGAAGCATGGTAAAACTCTTTTTGACGCCTTGAAATTCAAGCTCCAGGACAGTATCCTGCAAGGCATCTTTCTTAGTACATCACAATGTTGCAAACCATATAATAATAACATGGAGTAATAATATAGCATTATAGCTGGGTTTTTATAGGCATCAGGACAAACCTTCAAGGAATATTGGCCAGGTGGTGCAACGAAGGTAACCTTGCCCATAGCTTCGGGGTGAAGAGCGACGTGGTGTTCCATTAAACTGTTCTCGAACACAGTCTACGCAACAAAATGGAGTGTAAAGATTAAACAATTACAATCTGGAAGTACCTTAGCTACTGAATATCGTAGAAGTTAGTACAAACTGAATTGTTCAGTTACACATACTGCAAACAAGTCACCACCAGTCACATTATCTCCTTCACCTACATTAATGAAAAGAGTATAAGGATGTCAAAGGACACAGAGTGGCAGTACATTTATGTTTTTGTACATAACCGTAGAACCATTATCAAGTATATAGCTTGAACTGAAATCTTAGTTTGGTACCTATTTTCTTTGGCTGAAATTCCCAAAGGATATCCTTGTCAAGTGCAGGGACAGATACACCACGAGGAATATATACATCACCAGATTTTATGGCGATCGTCTTTAGAGGTCTCTGCATCGAGTATTCAAAAAGTGAAGAAAAAGGCATCAGCATTGGATAACATAGACACTGCAACAGAAATATAGACTATATGCATTGTGCGAAAATCTGATATGCGTCGAGAAAATGAAGATAAACAAAACCACAAACCTGGATACCATCAAAGATGTTTCCTAAAATTCCAGGACCTAATTCCACCGACAGAGGCTGAAGAAAGGAGAAAAACAGATATGCAAGAAGACTTTTCAGTAAATCGTGAAAAAAAAATATGCGAGGAAACTTCTAAATTGAAAAGGACCTAATAATGTCTCAAATATCTAAAAGTTAAAGGTATAAGTCGTGACCTTGTGTGTCCTAAGAACAGGATCATTGACCATCAGCCCAGCTGTTTCTTCATACACTGCAAATTTGAAGAGCAGGGTGACCCTTGTCATCAATTCTCATATTGAAAACCAGACAAAGATATTGGAATTACAACAGATTGGGTGCTACACAATATGAATTGAGATTTAAGAGCAAAAGGAGGACATTGGAGGATCAGATGAACACTAACCTTGAATAGTGGCGGAATCTCCTTCCAAGCGAATAATTTCTCCAATAAGATTGTCGTGTCCAACACGAACTAATTCATACATGGCAGCTCCTCCCATTCCATCAGCAACAACCACAGGCCCAGATACCTGTCCACAAACACAGTAATATGATAAGAATACTACAAGTAACCTTACACATTTCAACACAAAGCACTATGAAGGCTATTAGCAACTCAAATGTGTCTCCATATTGTTTCAATATCAGACACTATGAAAGTTCAAACTACTAGATCATTAGGTCTCATTGTTTTCCAGCTAAAGAAGGATTCCTAATTTGGACTAAGAAAACTCAGACTTCTCAGTTAATGACATGATAGATTAGATGAAATTGTATCGTAAACCACAAATAGCAATTATTCCATTAAACATCCATGTCGACAAGTAAAACTAGAATCTGAACGAAGCTCTAACAAACCAACTACATCCAGAAAACCTAATCCATCACATAAGTTCCGAGTCCAAAAATACTAGAATAAACTATGACTCCAGCTGCATCCATATTCCATACAGAATCAACCAGAATAACACTACCAATACCTCCACATTATCAAACTTCCAGAAAATCGACACTTATAACATGTTGCCTAACAACTCTCTAAACTCTAAACAGAATCAACTTAATTAAATCACAATCCAGTTCAACACGACACAACAGCCACACAGACAATCAATTGAATTGGTTCAAAATTATCTGAGTTCCAAGTTCCAGCAGTGTTTTAACTCAACTAGTCCATAAAACCTACTAGATATATCAAAATCTCACGAATCTAAAAAACTTAAACTACAATGTGCAATCATACCAATACCAGCTGAATCTAGATCAAATCAACTCATCATCACCATCACTACCTCCACAAAATCAAACTCCACTTTCACACCATTGAGTAACAACTCTATAAACTCAAAAACTGAATCAGCTAAACCAAATCACAATCCAATCCAGTTCAACATAGTAGCGGAAATAAAACAATTAACAGAGACGATTCAAAATAGAAAACGTGAATCAACAAACCTTACGAACGTAACCGTACTCGCTCTCCTTCTCAGCATCCTCGAAGGTCGTCAACGGGCCTCCGTACACCGCCGGTGCCATATTTTCAGATACAGAAAAACAAACTCGATCGATGAATTACGAGATCTGATCGAGTGGTCAACTATGGAAATCGAAAATCGGTCTGATAGTGATTTAGTCTGAGAAAAAATCTCAGAGTGAGGAGGAGGAGAAGAGAACGTGAAGCAGTGAATGAGATGATGGAGTATTGGAGTTAGAGAAGGACACTGGTGAGTATAATTGATTGGAGGGTGTGTTGTGTAAATTTTCTTTAACCATGAGGGTACATTTGACTTTTTCACTTCCAAGCAACAGACATCTGCCACGTGATATGATGATATTTCCAAATTTTGTGATGCGAGGAACGGATGATGATCTGGTTTAAATCCGTTAAATGCAAAATAACCCCTTATCTATTGTAAATTTGTACGAAACCCCCTTTAATTGACAAATTAGTATTCAATCCTCCTTGAGGGAACTGTTTGTAATAGAATTTGAGTGGTACTTTCTCAACTTAAATTAAATTATTTTTGTACAATCCCATACCAAAAAAAGATGTGGATGGCAGGAATCCAAATGAATTAGTCCATGAGTTATAAATAATGTGCACAAAAACCACATGTGTTATGAAAAATGTGTGTAACACACCCCCCCCCCCAACCCGGAGTTGTTACAAAATTTACGTGAAACCCGCTTGATTTACTAAAACATGTGCGTGGAACCCGTCAACCTATTTTTTGCGGTGTGCTCGGGTTATGTGTGACAATGGATGTTCTTTTAGGTTTACATGACTATCTATGAATTGGTATACGTTGTTAATATGTAGTGACAATTTTAATCAATAACATTTCAGTGCTATATAACCAATAGTGTGTGATCGGTTTTTGTTGTACATTTAACCAGGGAAAAAAAGCACAGGTTTATTACTTTTAATAGCCAAATTTAAGATATTTTAATATTTTCGAAAATTTAGACTAACGAGTCAAACTGCACATAATATGAATTCATCATGTATATTTTAGTATTCATGTAAAAGGGGTATTGTAATGACTTTATAAGAACTCTATATAATTTGTGCATATTATTAATAACTATGAAATTTTATTTTATTTTTATATTGATTTGGTATAATATAAGATAAACTAAAATCTATAGTTGCACCTAATGAATATATCTCACACACTTTAAAAATAAAAGGTGGTAATTTTTGTGCCCATTTTTTATAACTCATATGGGTTTGGTACTAATTCGTTAACTTAGAAGAGTTTCGAGCACATTATTATCACTCATGAGGTGTTGTGCATTTAATTAACTTTATATTTTTATGATGAATGGGCCGATGTAGTAAAGATTCCAACAAATGGGAGGGGGCAATATGCAATTACTGCAAAATGGACTTATATCCGAGTTAGGTCAGGAACTTCCGGACTTAGTAGATACTCCCTCCGTCCAATATTGGAAGTCACATATTCCATTTTGGGTTGTCCAAAATTGGAAGTCGCATTTCCTTTAGTAGAAAATCTCTTTCCCTACATTATATATTATTTATCATATTTTATATTCACTACTTCTCCTACTTTATTCAATCACATTCATACTTTATTAGTATCTTATTTCCTACTTTATCACTTTTTTCTTAAAACTTTTGTCCGGTCCCGCAGGATTTTCAATTTGGGATGGAGGGAGTATCTCGCAATGCCTTCAATTCCAACCAGACCAAAAAGGTGTACTTGCAAATTGGCATTCAAGAAAGAAGTTACTGGATAGTTTATGTGAAATGATCATAGTTGATAAGATGCCATTTGTGAATGTTAAGAAGGAAAGTTTTAAGAAGCTTGTACTTAAAATTCAGCCGATGTTTAGCCTCCACTCTAAAAGAAAATTGACAGAATCATGTTTTGATTTTTATATGTGATTGAAAACTTGTTTAAACTATTTAATGGCAGCATATTCTCAAAGAATAAATTTTACTATAGTACATGGACATCTTGTCATAAGGTCAACTACATGTGTCTCACTGCTCATTTTATCGACAATGATTGGGTTTCGAAAAAAGAATTTTGAACTTATGTCCAATTACCAGTCATAGGGGTGAGGACGTGGCCCGGTCCATTGAGCTTTGTTTGAAGAAATGAAGTATTGAAAGTGTTTTTGTATTTACCGATGATAATGCTCAATGGCGTTGTTTCTTATTTGGCAAGGAAATTTGATGGCCGAAAGAATATGGACATTAAAGTGGGATCATACATATGCACATGCGGTATGTAGCTCATATACTCAATCTTGTTGTGCAAGATAATTAAATGAAGAAGGTAAGGCAATAGAAAGAATAAGAGCAACAATGAAGTATACTAGGGGATCTCCAACTAGGTACAAGAAGTTTGCGGTTCTTGTATATACTGAAAATTCGAAGACAAAGAAAATGTTATGTCTCGATGTACCTACTGGATGGAATTCAACATAGTTGATGCTAGATTCATCAGTAACATTACGGAAAAACTCTTGAAGCTTATAAAATTGGAGATCGATGTTATAAGATGGATCTAAAAGAAAATGTTCCTGAATATGAAGATTTTGATAGGGCGACTCATTTGATAAAGTTCTTGGGTCATCTTTGTATATTGACTCTAAGGTATCGGGATGTTGTTATGTCACATGCAATATTGTGTTTCATGAGTTATACAAAATAGATCGTCTTCTTCATAAATAGTTAGAAAACTTGCTCAATATTGTGTCACATGCTCAATGGTGTTGTTTCTTTAACATAGGTTCGTCTCTAGATAAATTATCTAGAGACCGTCTTTAAAAAAACTTGCTGAAGTTAGAAATTCTCACATATATTTTCTAATAATGTTACTAAAGTGGCGGTGAAAATCAACTTGAGTATATAATTAAATAATTAGGAAATTTTGATGTAATATTATTTAAAAATATTTATTAATATAAAATACGTTCAGGACAATGAAGTGCAGTTCAGTTGGTAATAATCTTCCCCTCTAAATAATAGGACGGAGGTTCGAGTCACTTTTGACGTTTAAAAAAGACGTTAAAAAAATTATAATTATAATTAAATAAATATAAGAATTATGTACTTATATCATTTTACAAAATACCATCTAATTTATCAACTAAGTTAATAATCGTCTACATTAAAATCAGTTAGCTTTTAAGCTAATAATTAGTCTATGTCCTCTTAAACGGAAATTCGTTGAACTGAATTGAATTGAATTAAACTGAAATATAATATAAATTATAACTAAACAGAGCTGAACTGAATTGAACATATTTTACTTTGAAGAGAACAAAACCTTAATCAACTAGCTAGAAGATGAAATATAAGTTAACTTTTTTCAAATAATTTCGGTGAACACCTAAATGAAAAAGGTGATGAAAATACATTTTTGTTTGAGAATAAATGTACAGAGTTAGTATTTGGGTTAGACTGTTATAGGCCCAACTGTACGGACTCTCTAGAAGCTTCTTTATCTTATATAAATACTTTCTTATTTATCGCATCAGAAAACCCTATTCTATTTTCTCTCAACATGTGTCAGCACGAAATTGTTCAACCAACTAAAACACTAATTCCTCTATCAAACCATCCGAACAAAAGCCAAAAGAAAGAGAAGGATGGCATGTCGTAATGATTGAGCGATCCTATTCACACAAGGATGGCATGTCGTAATGATTGAGCAATCCGGAGTAACTACCGATCTAAGTTATGTGTGTTTAAAATCGAAGTTGAATTTCCATCATTGATCACCGAATTCCGAATAAGCAGTAAAAGATCGAAGTGGACGAGAGAATGATAGATTTGTAAACTTTCGGAATTGGGTTAACAGGAAGGTCTAAGTTTCTTTTATTTAATATCACTTCGTCAATGGTAATCTGAATGAGTATTATTTATTTCTAACTTAAGTTTCAATAACTTGCAAGAAAGACATATTGGAATTGGGACCAAGAAAGCATGAATGGGCAAGGACGAACATATAAGTTGCTAATCAGATCAGGTCCTGGATCAATACCAAATTCCCATATTTCAAGCGTTTGGCATAAAGAGAAGTACTCTTCATTGGTAAATAGTGAATACGTTTTATTTAAATTATCTCTATGATAAGTTTGAATTCCTTTTAATTATTATTTTGCATATATAAGTACATAGTATTATGTATGATAAATAATCTACCATATTCTTCAAAGTGAATATGCGATATACAAATATCATAGATCGAAAGTGATCAAGAATTGATGTTCGAGAAATTCTGAAATTCCAAAGAAGTACGGAATAACCAACCGGCATAGTTGGAACCAAAACATCATAGATGGAAGTGATCAAGAATTGATGATTGTAAATTTTCGAATTTCCTAAGAAGTATGGAATACCAACCGGCGTAGTTGGGATAAAAAACAACATAGACTGGAAGGGTCAAGAATTTATAATTGAAAAAATTTATGAAATTCGAAAGATGTATATGGAATAACCAACAATTGTTGTTAGGGTATATCATGCACACCCATATTAAAACGATATTATTGATGGTGATGCAAATAACATTGTGGATAACCAACCGGCATAGTTGGGTGCATCAAAATTACTTATGTTATGAGATAGTTAATGGTGATGAGATGCTAGACAAGCATACTGTAAGGCCCCGACCTAGTCCAGACGTCAAGGAAAATGCCGACTTTCAAATACTACGATATATATAAAGTACTAATTATTACAAAACCAAAAATAATTTATAATTTGAAAACATGAAGAAACCCACGTCGTGGTACGTGGAAGTAGCACAAATCTACCCTCGATCAGTCAGCTAATCTACTCGAACCCTTCCTCGTGCTCTTGTCCGCGGGCTCGGGCCCTCCGTTCAGCCTCTAGCCGCTCAGTAACCTGTCGGGCCAGCATTCGCCCAATGTGGGCCTCCTGAATCCAATTCTGCACATTATTCATCTCGCCTTCCCAATCTCGATCGTCGTCCATCTGTCGAAGTCAGTAAATACAGATAATATAGATAATAATAGTAGTGCATAATTATGTGTCACTCTCCCCATTTTGAAAATAATATAGACTTTAGTATTTGGAAGTGCGTCACAGTCCCATTGGTCCAGACCGGGCTCTGATACCACTCTATAATGCCCCGACCTAGTCCGGACGTCAAGGAAAATGCCGACTTCCAAATACTTCGATATATATAAAGTACTAATTATTACA
>JAYMSP010006934.1:0-10802 GCA_036897095.1 Plantago elongata
CCCCCAATATCTATACAAGTCACCTCCTCCCCCATCTCCCTCACCACCACCTCCGTATATATACAAGTCACCTCCGCCACCATCTCCCTCACTACAACCTCTATACGTTTACAAGTCACCACCCCCACCTTCACCTTCACCGCCACCTCCTTATATTTATAAGTCACCCCCTCCACCTGCATACGGCAACTAATCCCCCAACTCTTCCAATTAATTATGCCTCCGGAATATTTGCGTAAATAGTAATGTTTTAGGCTTCTGACTATCAAACACGTTCCTTTACTTTTGAAAGTATTTAATTATATCTGCTGTGTTCCTCTAATCATTCTTTGTATCAAGTCTTTTTCACTTATTCTATCTACGAATTACTATGTTTCACCTATTGTTTCGTTAATGAAAAGATATCTTTAAGACGTCCGCATTTCAGCTATGATATTAGAAAAACTAGAAATGGAGAATACAATGTATATGCAAATATTTCATGTTCAACATTGCTAAACTGCTCAAGAATGCTTCAAATGATATGCTACACATTGAAGGCACGAAACTCGTGTAGTCATGTTGTAAATCAATCAAAACATAACCACAAACAGCACATGTTTAATTTGGCACATCTTGAATCCAATTCCAAATTCTTGATGGAGACTTGGAGACTATACTGCCATGCCACATGCACAGGATGACAAATTAATTAAGCACGTACTCGAAATAAATGAAACACAGCCATATATAACGCATGATCGATAAATTTAGTCCTTTGTATATATAGAACTAAATTTTATGTGACCGCGCATGATGAAGAATGTATTATGTACTATATAACAACTATATGTAGTTTATATATACCCCTCAACTTTTCACGTTCATTCTTTTCCATTCATTTTTCAGTTTAATCATATGAACAATAATTTTAATGAACAAGTTCTATTATAACATTTAATAACTTGAAATGCTAGTGCGATTTTTAAAAGTAAGCTAAACAATTTAAAAGTGATATAATTCACATATTTTAAGTTAAATGGTATAAAGCGTGAACTACGACATGAAGTTCTAAGAAGATTCTGGTTTCAACAGAAATTAATTATAAAATTAATATTGTTAATGCTGAAACTAACCTTCAAGACTAAGGTGTTAAAATAACAACCGGTGATACTTAAAGTAATAAAACTAACATTATTAACATTAGCTTTAATTTAATAAAATGATATTAAAGACTAATTCTTGTTTGTTTACATAATGCATGTTTGGTTTAATCTTGATGGTCACAAAAATGAGATTCTGAACTAAAAATTAATAGTATGTGTTAATCTAGGTCTATTATGTAACTAGAGTTTGAAGCATCACGCAAAAACGGTGCTCATGTTCTGTTTTCTTTTACACAATGTACAAATCTTAAGAATAAAATACATAAAAGTAAAAGAACATAGTTACTTTGATAATGAGCTCTATATGCTTCGCTAACTTATATTTTTTAAGCAAGTAACTTATACATTTAAGATTTTACTTCTATATTATTACTTTATGTCTTTAACAAGAATAACAGAGCCGCTACAATAATTAATGTCTTACTACTAAACGAACAAACTCATACAAGCACCTTTATATAAACTGATATACACGCTTGTCAATGACAAATTGCATGAAAATTTACATAAATTACAATCTTGAAAGAGATGTAGTTGATAGATTAGATAATTAGATTTGTATATATCTAATATAGTTCTAGTATAGTCAGGATAGATATTTAGTATAGTCAAGATTCGTCCTATTTGTATTTGTATAAATACTTTATTATTTTATACCTTTATGGTATCAAGTTAGGTTCCGTACATTCTTCCTCCACCCGACCTCACGTCGCAATCTCCTTGCCAATCACTGCCCTTCTTGCTCCGATCGTCGAGTTCCCTGATACTTGCTGCCTCACGCACTTCGATCCCTCCACCTTAGCCGATCTACTGCCCCAAAACAGCCGGCTCCTCCACGCGAACCAACAAACTTTCGCTGCTACCATCCCTCCCCTTCACCCGTTCGATCTCTCACCATGTCGGACAAACCCTCTTTCCATTTAGCTCTTGCTGTTTCCAACGTCAAGGCTTTGATTCCTATCACCCTTGACATGGAAACTGCTCGTTATCACGAATGGGCAGCCCTCTTCAAAGTTCAAGCCATGGTCCATTCCGTTCTTGAACATATCATCCCACCTACAGATGAAGCCGAACTTGACGCTTACCTCAAGTCCAAGAAATCCGATCTCGCTCTATGGAAACGCCTCGACGCCGTCCTCCTTCAATGGATGTATGCCACTGTCTCTATTTACATTCTTTCGTCAATTCTTGTGGCTCATGACACTGCCAAACTCGCTTGGAATCGTATTCATGGTATTTTCCAGGATAATCAGAATTACCGAGCATCTTTTCTTGAGACCGACTTCACCAACATGAAGATGGCGGATTTCTCTTCAGTGGTTGCTTACTGCAATCGCCTCAAATCGCTTGCCGATCAACTTGCCAATGTTGGATCCCCTGTCTCCGACCAGCGCTTAGTGCTTCGCACCCTAGCTGGTCTTCCTGAGACCTATTTAAACTTTGTCACTCATATTGAACAGAAGAAGACCTTACCCTCCTTCTCTGAACTTTGTTCTCGATTGAAGCTCCATGACACCACCTCTAAGGAACGAGCTCGCGAATCTGGTTCTTTCTCGGCTTTTCACTGGACCGACTCCTCTAACCCACGTCGAGAGAATCCTACCGCTAACCGGAATCCCAACAACAATCGGAACAAGACAAAGAATAATGGCAAAGGGAATAATACCAACTCCAACAACACTCATGGTAAAAAGCAAACTGGCAACCAAAAATAGCAAACTTGGCAATTTCCTACTTGGTCACCTTGGGCATGCCCTCCTTGGGCCATCCCTCCTTGCTCTTACCCCACCACCACGTGGCAGCCCTCTCCCGCCCAAAAACCAAGCCCTACTCAAGGGCTTCTTGGCCCGCGCCCGCAAGCATATCCCATGCAAACCTCTTTTCCAGGTTACGCACCTACTAACATTGATGGTGCAATGCAGTCCCTATCGCTTCAACAACCGGATGGTCAATGGTAAATGGATACCGGTGCTACATCTCACATGACCGCCAATCCAGGTACTCTCATGTCTTATTCTAATTTGAGCAAAAATTCTAGCATTATTGTTGGTAATAGTAGTACTATCCCAATTAGAGGTTATGGCCATAGTTCTTTCTCCCCGCCTTACCCACCATTGCATCTCTTTAACATCTTGCATGCTCCACACATCATTAAAAATCTTGTTTCTGTTCGTAAAATTACATAACAACGTTTATGTGGAATTTGATCCTCTTGGTTTTTCTGTTAAGGACCTTCAAACGGGGAATCGCCTAATGAGATGCAATAATACCGGGGACCTCTACCCTCTCACCCACCATAGCTCATCCCCACCATCCGCTTTCCTCACCGCTTCACCGAATCTTTGGCACTCACGCCTAGGACATCCGGGACAAGCTATCCTTAGTGCTCTTTGGAACACTAATTTAATTTCTTGCAATAAAGTTCTTTCTTCTTTTTGTCATTCTTGTCCTTTAGGAAAACATATCAAATTGCCTTTTTCAGATTCTATTTCATCTACTTCTATGCCTTTTGACATTATTCACAGTGATTTATGGACATCTCCTGTTTCGAGTTCTCTTGGTCATCACTATTACGTCTTTTTTAGATGATTATAGCAATTTCTTATGGACTTTTCCTATTGCACATAAATCACAAGTCTATTATGTTTTTCTATCCTTTCAAACTCTCATTCGTACTCAATTTGAAAGAAATATTAAAACAATTCAATGTGATAATGGTCGTGAATTTGACAATGGGCAATTTCGAACTTTTTGCAAAAATAATGGCCTTCTTTTCGATTTTCCTATCCCTACACCTCACCTCAAAACGGGAAAGCTGAACGTAAAATCAAGACGATTAATAACATCATGCGCACCTTACTTGCACATGCATGCATTCCATCATCGTTTTGGCATCATGCTCTTGATATGGCCACTTATCTCCTCAATATTCTTCCCACCAAGGTTTTGGCCTTCTCTTCCCCTACTCAAATTCTTTTTCACAAAACACCTGCTTACTCATATCTTCGTGTTTTTGGTTGCTTATTCTATCCTCTTTTTCCCTCCCCCACCATAGACAAGCTTCAAGCTCGTTCTACCCCTTGCGTTTTCTTGAGTTATCCTAGCAACCATAGGGGATATAAATGTTACGATCTGTCTAGCAAGAAAATAATTATCTCCCGACATGTTTTATTCGATGAAAATTATTTTCCATTCTCCACTTATCCTAACAACTCACCCCTTTATCAAGCAACTCTTCCCCAAGAGATCTCCCCTTCTTTTCTCTCTTTCCTACACAATGCCGGTTTGACCGTTGTCGGTTAGGACTCCAACTCCCCTGACCAGCCCTTTACTGGTCAGACCCACAACTCCCCTGACTAGCCCACTGCTGGTCAGACCACTTCCTGTCCGGTCCAATCCACTGCTGGCTGAACTCCCTGTCCGGTCCAGCCTACTACTGACCGATCCCATGGTCCAGCGCACTCATCCACTACCGGTTCAGCCCCTCGACCGGTTAGCCTCGTCCCCATCCATTTCGAGCCGTCCCCTGCCCCCTCTAATTCGAACAACTCGCAAGCACAACCCCAATCTAAAGTATTTTGGTCCGGATTATGTAAACCTCACTACTTCCTCTATTTCGCCTCTTCCGCGGAATCCTATTAGTGCTTTACAAGATCCAAATTGGAAAGATGCTATGCTAGATGAATTTAACGCTCTTATTACGAATAAGACGAGGGAGTTGGTTCCCCATCCACCTCATGCTAATCTTATTCGCTCTATGTCGGTTTTTCATCATAAAAAGAATTCTGACGGTTCGTTTGAGAGGCACAAAGCCCATCTTGTTTGTGATGGCAGGTCCCAACAGGTTGGCATCGATTGTGACGAGGCATTCAGTCCGGTTGTTAAACCGGCCATCATTCGAATTGTTCTGAGCATCGCCTTATGTCATTCTTGGCCTATTCATCAACTTGATGTCAAAAACGCCTTTCTCCATGGAAATCTTCTTGTGACAGTATATATGCATCAGCCCATCGGTTTCAAAAACACCACTCACCCTAATTACGTGTGTCTTCGTTAGAAATCACTCTGTGGTCTCAAACAGGCACCGCGAGCTTGGTACCAATGATTTGCTAACTTCATTCGCACCATTGGCTTCTCTCATAGCATCTCAGATCACTCTTTATTTATTTACTGTCGTGGGGAAGATATAGCCTATATTTTACTATACGTGGATGGCATCATTCTCACAGCTTCTTCAGATAAACTTCGATTATCTTTCATGTCTATGCTCAACATCGAATTTTCTATGAAGGATTTGGGTCCCCTCACCTATTTTCTCGGCATAGCCGTATCTCGCTCCTCTTCCAGGATGTTTCTTTCCCAACAAACTTATGCTAAGGACATCATCGATCGTGCGGGAATGACCAGTTGCAAAGCCTGCCTTACCCCGGTCGACACTCTAGCAAAGCTCGGCTCTTCGACAGATAACTCGTGTCCTGATCCGTCCAATTATCGGGGCCTTGATGGAGCATTTCAGTATCTCACATTCACCCGTCCTGATATCTCTTATGCAGTCCAACAAGTTTTTCTCCATATGCACAATCCACAAGTCAGTCATATGAATGCTCTCAAGCGTATCATTCGCTACATTCAAGGAACATCAGATTATGAACTTCATCTCTATAAGTCCACTCTTGCATCTCTTATTTCCTACACTGATGCCGATTGGGGAGGATGCCCTGATACTCGTCGATCTACTTCTGGTTATTGCGTGTTTCTCGGTGATAACCTCATTTCTTGGTCTTCTAAAAGATAACCCACACTGTCTAAATTCAGTGCTGAGGCCGAATATTGAGGTGTCGCGGACGTTGTTTCAGAATCATGTTGGCTACGGAATTTGCATCTTGAACTCCGGTGTCCTATCAAGAAAGCTACGTTAGTATACTGTGACAAGTTAGTACCATATACCTCCCTGGCAATCCTGTGCAACATTAACGCACTAAACACATTGAGATGGATATTCACTCCGTGGAGAAGTTCGGGTTCTTCACATGCCGTCTCCTTATCAAATCGCAAACATCTTCACCAAAGGACTACTCCGAGTTCTGTTTGATGATTTTCAGGACAGTCTCAGCGTACGTAAACCTCTAGCTTTGACTGCGGGGGTGTGATAGACTAGATAATTAGATTTGTATATATCTAATATAGTTCTAGTATAGACAGGATGGATATCTAGTATAGTCAGGATTCTTCATATTTGTATTTGTATTACTCCATTTCATATTGAATAATAATCAGGCATTATTATTCTATACTCTTATAGTAGTCAAATGTATGTCAAAATATCACATTTGTACACACTGGTTCTTGCCTTCATTCTCCTTTTCTCATCGCACCTATCTTCATTCTAGAAAGAGAGGCCACTAAATGAACCAATGGAAATTTTGATCATCTGGTGAACCTGCAAAGGGAGTTGGACTTTCAACTCACAATCTTCTTTCGTCACTCTGTTGCCACTATTTATTCTTGCACATCGTGAAAATCTCAGGACTCAACTATAGTATGGGATGTCTACAACACGAATATACAACCTGCAGTAACAACCACTATAACAACATGAAAACAAATAAAAGGCGGACTTTTTCAGGACGTAGCCAGATTGTGATTGGCTTATTACATATGTCTCATAGCTACTAAATTGCACTACAAGAAAATGCCACTGTTTGTAAAAAAATAAAATCATATTGCCTAATTCGGAAAATCATAAACCTATCATCAGGACGAACACTTATACCTGGTAGAACATAAAACCATGAAGAATATATATGTGTATACTATAGAATGATGGTAGCTTTTAAGTTAACACCTGATGAAAGCTTTCTAGTCTATACAACAGATTGAATGTATGGTGATCCCCCAACAAAATGTGTAACAGACTCCGAATAAAGCTAACGGAAATTATCAAACATTTAATATTGAAAAGTCAAGCTCTAGTCAATTTTCATCTTTCCAGAATTGAAGGGAAACATAAAAAAAGAAGAAGAAGAAGAAGATAAAAGTACGTTGAAAAATTCACACCATGCCGATAAAGGCAATTGGGCTTTAAAAATTAATAAATCTTAACCAGATTGCAATCTCTAATATAGTAGTGATGGATGAGTAGGTGGAAGCAAATAGAAGTAAATTATCAAGCCCCTTATATGTCAGCCTTATCCCATAGAAAACCATATGGCATACCAAGCAACCCAACTCAGGAGGAGACAAGTTAACATTTTATACACCATTAGTACTCTCAAGTGAAAATATAGAGAATCAATGATAACTATTAGAATAAGAATGTTTCAGGTGCGAAAGAAGAAATCAATCTCATCTTTTTATGGGGCAATTACATCTGCACCCCCTGTTAGATTCAAAAGTTGCAGATGGCTACCACCCAGATCAACAATTACATGTAAGTCATGATCGACAAATTTTAATTACATCTATGTAAGGTCTGACAAATTCCCTCGTTTATTCGCAAATTTAATAAAATATTAATTTTATTATTTTAGAACGAGTAAAAATATTTCGTTAGTAGATTAGGTCAAATTTAGAATTTTAACGCCGAGCGGATTCGACGTTAAAATGAAATTTCGTAATTTATTAATAAAATAATAATAAAAATAATAAAATTAAAATTATTTATTTTATTTTTCCTATGGCTCGAGAATGACTTGAAAAATGTCCGGGAATTGATTTTTTATTTTTCCGGAATTTATTTACGAGTCGTATGGAAACCAGAACGAATTAGTTTTATATAATCGTAAAAGGACAAGTATACACTTCCAGCCCTTCTGCACCTTCCTTTTCATTAAGGGTAATTGGGTCATTTCACCATCATCATCTTCTCCAACAATCCCCAGCGACCATTGCTCTGCGTTTCTGTCAATCTTCATCGTGCCCAGCCGCATCTCGGAACTTGAACGAAGACAGCCGCGTGCCAAAACCGGCCACCCAGCCAATCGGAATCGAGGCTGCCACCACCCCACGTGCCAACGGTGGCCGAAAACCGCGTGAAGAGGACATAAAAGGAGTGGACGAGAATTGAGCGACGTGGCCGAATTCCGGCCATTACTCCGCCTCCAACACCGCCTTACCCCGCCGCCATCGGGCTATATATACCCGACCAACCCCTTCATTTCTCCTCACACCTTCTGCTCTCTCGTTCTTTCTCTTTCTCTCGGTTTTTCTCCCCATTTTCCTCCCAAATCCGCCCTCTGCCACCAACCGCCGCCACCGGCTCATGCGACCTTCCGGCCAATCCACCACCACTGCCGAATACTTAATCCCGGGATAGCGTCGTTAACTCGACCGAATTCTTGTAAGTTTTCTCGATCGGTTTCGATTAAATTTGAATAAACGAATGGGAAATTAATAAAATATTATTCGTTGCCGTCCCGCCTCGACCCCGCCTCGGCTATCGTTACGCTGCCCGTCGCTCGACGCGAATTCGGTCAGTGTCGTATTATTTTATTATTTATCACTAATTATCGTTAGTTTATTAATTATCGTTAATTAATTACCGTTAGTTAATTATTATTAATTAATTATCGTTAGCTAATTATCATTAGTATTAATTAATATTTTATTATCGTTAATTAACGTTAAGTACTATTGTTAGTATTAATTAATATTATTATCAGTTAATTCGCGTTAATTATAATTAGTATTAAGTAATGATTAATTATCGTTAATTACTAATTAATAGCATAATTAACCGGTTAGTAGTAATTGTCATCAGTTAATGAAAATTAAATTATACTGATAGTCTGTTAAATTATTAGCGTCGACTGGCGGTCGACAGTAGGATTTACCGCTGGCCGCGGACTGTGTTGGATCTAAAATAAACTATATATTGTTGAGGTCGACTTGCCGTCGACTAGGAAACTGAAATATAATATTATTTACTGGTATTATACTGTCGGAGGTTGGGATATTGTCAGACAGACTTGTCGTTTGTAGTTTGAATTTATCTGTTAGGAGTTATACCAGATATAGGTTTATACTGAGACAGACTTGTCGTCTGTTGCACTTGTTAAGAATAAAATACTGGATAATTTTTGAAAGTAAAATAAAGTATCATCTTGCCGGTTTTAACGGAAATAGGTAATTGAGGTCAAAATGCTAATTAGTGTCGTTTAGTTTAAACGTCAAATACGTAATTAAATACAGTGTCAGAATAATAGTAAAACTCGGATATTAAATCCGTACGTCATAAGATAAAAGAATTCACCAAGACGTCGTTAGAAAATATGAAAAGTGTCCGGAATCTTTAAGTTATTGAGTAGTACTGTTGTCTGTTTACCAGGAACTTCGAAAGCTCCTGACGCACCCAGCACATACGGTGAGTGATAGCTGGCTTTCGCATCAGACCCTGGGAAAGTTAAAGTGCCTGCTTTCATTGCGTTTCGATTCCTGTACCTGTTTATCTGCCTAACTGTCTAACTTTAAGCGCGACTACTCAACGACGACCGACCAGCCATTTACCGATCTAGTTGATTGACTGTATGACTTTAGTCAAACTGTATTAGAGAACCGTACATGTATTGCCGTGACATTTTATTACCCCAATTGCTGCATAATACTGTATACCAAGTCCGGATCCTGTTTACCGATATAGGGTTTTAAACTATTAGTGACCTGTACTTAGGATACACTGCCTGTCTAGACTTAACATTTTATGGCTCCAATTGCTGATTCATACGGAATGATAGCGTATTCTGAAAAGTGTTACCGTTTCCAAGTGATAGTGCACTTAAGTGATAGTGAACTCTGGAAATATTTTACTGCTCGTGAAGTGATAAAGTGACAGTGTATTCTGCATATTTTACTGTTCTCACATTCATGATCCTCATGCATTGCATTGCACGAAAACCGTTTTCCTAAAAAGGCAACCACACACTGTTTTCTTAAAAACTGGGAAACGTATCCTGAGATATTGCTGTGTATTCAGCTTGGATCTCTGATCCTGAAGTGTTGCTATGAAAATAGCTTGGATCTCCCATCCTGAAGTGTTGCTGTGTAAACAGCTTGGGTTTCGACCTTGAAGTGTTGCTGTGTAAACAGCTTGGGTTTCGGCCCTGAAGTGAGTGTTATCGGTTTTCCAGATTGTTAAAGTGCCTGATCAGTGTGTTGTGTTGGTTTGCTATATTGTTACATTCATACGCATTTCATGCATGCTTGACTATCCCCACTGTGTCTTCGTGACTGACACTCTCTCTGCTTCAATAATTTGCTTTCCCAGATTTTGAGCACGAGGACAGGCTTGGGTAGCTCAAACAGCCGGATATTGGCAATTTCCGCTGCTGCATTTTAAGTTAGATGTGTGTTTTTGTTTGTTTTCGGTTTTACTTATCCTGTAAATATGGTTTGTAATGGATAATATTCTGATATTTTAATAATAAATGTGTATTTGAAATATTCGGCACAACCCTTGACGTCTGAACCAGATCCCTGGCTGTTACAGAGTGGTATCAGAGCCCGGTTCAGACGAATAGGATTGTGATGCATTTTCAAATACCAAAACCTAAAGTATTTTCAGAAGTGGGGGAGGGGAGTGACACATAAATATGCACTATTATTATCTATATGTTACTGACTTCGACAGATGAGTGACGAAGATTGGGACATTGAATGACG
>JAYMSP010006935.1:0-10795 GCA_036897095.1 Plantago elongata
GGGAAAAGGTTTACCTGGGAGAGGCTTTACAATACTTCGAGTTTGGTAGAGAGTATCGCCGACACGAGCCTCTTTAGTTGATCGCATGCCACTAACCACATATCCGACCTGCCCTGTTAAGAGGATTCCTGTCTGTGTGAGCTCAGGGTGCATGATTCCAACATCCAGAACTTCATATGATTGGCCAGTTGCAGCCGAGGTGATCTTTTCACCCTTCCGCAGAGCCCCATCAACAACGGCTACATGGCAAATGACTCCTTTGTATTCATCATGGTATGAATCCAGTAGAAGCATGCGCAAGGGTGAACTGCAATCTCCAGGAGGGTGAGGTATTCGCTCAATCACAGCCGGAAGGACCTGCTGGAGGCCTTGGCCCGTTTTTGCAGATGTTAGTAAGCATTCTGCAGGATCAAGATCAAACATAGTCTTCAGCTGTTCTTTGATACGATCAGGATCAGCTGTTGGCTGATCAATTTTGTTTATCACAGGAACTACTTTAAGGTTTGCTTCAAATGCAAGATAAAAGTTTGCAACTGTTTGTGCTTGAACTCCTTGAGCAGCATCAACAACAAGAAGGACCCCTTGGCAAGCTGCCAAAGATCTTGACACTTCGTAGCTGAAATCCACATGTCCAGGTGTGTCAATGAGATTCAGCAAGAAGTTTGTGTCGGATCCAAGATAGTTGTGTTTGTGAAACATGGTTGCTGTCTGAGCCTTGACAGTTATTCCCCGTTCCCTCTCTACCTAATACAGACGACGTCAATATACGACACAGACACTTTCCCCACACAGTGAAAAAAACAGAAAGAGTAACGACATTCATTACACTATTGAACTAGCTTACTGATATAAATGATTCTACTCCGGACGCCTGAGAAACTAAACTGGAAGTCCTTTTATCCAGTATTTCTTAGAATCATAAACCCAACATTACCCATACCTACATCATAAGGCCATTTTTTTCCTTCATTTAAAATCCAACACTCCACGCCCGCGTAAACCTATCGACATGTATAATCCTAACAGAAATCAACCGAAACATACATTTAAATGACAAACAAAAAAGCCAAAACTACCCAATCAATAACGCTCCACGCCGCATAAACATGTCGTACATTTATAATCCTACAAACACATTAACATACAAGATACATCACATTATCATTAGGCACACCAATCCAGTTTAACCAAGCCGAACAGATACTATTTCAAATCACCTGCAATTTATCTAAGTACTGTGGCTGTCCGTGACCTTTCCGAATAGTATCCGTGAGCTCCAGAAGCCGGTCAGCCAGGGTCGACTTGCCATGATCGACATGAGCAATGATGGAGAAATTGCGAATTTTGTCAGTAGGGTATTTGTTCAGGTCTACGCTCGGGTTTTCCTTGAACTGTGAGCTGCTGAAAAATGCAGTTTGACGCCATCGCAAAATTGGGTTAGAATCTGATAGTCCTCTGTGTAGGAAATTACTGGAACAGATGTTGAATCGATTTGTGAGAGGATCATTCAATCTGGAAGAAGCTCTACGTAAAGATGAAGCCATTTTTTTGGGTAGTGGAGGGAAAGTTGAAATTTCTACTAGGGTTTATGTTGGTGGTGATTTTGGGAATTTTATTTTGTGTTCTACTTCATCTTTTTCACGCATGGACTAAAGTCGTTTACTAGTAGCGCTTTTAGTGTAACTTGGCCACGATTTTGTAATTGTTAGAGAAATTTATAATTGGTACACTTAAATTAGTTGACTCGCCAAATTGGTCCTTTATGTTTTAATAATAACATATATATCCCGCTAGAGTTGACGAAAACCATCAATCAATTTTCGTTTTCCTGTCATATTGTATAATATTTAATGAAATGTGAAGAAAAGCAAAAAATAAAATTAAAAAATTCGATGAAGCTGTTAGTTACATCACAACCAAAGTTGTAATGTGGAGTTATTAATTATATTTCTACTGGAATGGTATGGACCTAACTTAAAGAGTACCATCGAAAATTTCCCCAAATGATAAATTCATTATAAAATAATTGAGATATATTATTTTAAACTACTTTGTTTTCAAATACATATTCCCTCCATCCCTAATTCAAGTTCCCACATAATCAAACATGATTTTCAACGCAATGTAATAAATTAATGTGAATTTATTAAAAGTAGTAGTGAAAATAAAGTGGGGAAGCTCATACGGGCTAATTTAGATTATTATAATGAATTTTGGGGTTCAAATATTTTCAAATATATAAACGAGAACTTGAATCAGGAACGATTCAAAAAAGAATACGATAACTTGAATTAGGAACGGAGGGAGTATATTATAAAGTGTCGATTCTTGTTATGCATCCAATATGCATAAAGTGTCTAGTTGATTCCATTCACATGGTCAAAATTCCGTTGATCATCCAATATTTTAATATTTCATTAATTCGACACAAGAACTTCTTCACTCCAATTAAGACATATAGTTTTACATGTAAAAGTATCGTACAAATAAGTGAATCTCACGAACAAACTGTACTTCAAATGAATTATCACCATTAAAATCAATTTAACATATTAGTCACTTGTTGAAGTGAAAATGGTTTCATATTTTATAAATTTTCAAGAAATAATTTTAACTCAATTTTATTAGAATTTGAATATATAAATTGATGGGCGAATTACAAAAGATACCCCTTAAATATTCACGTATTTCACTTTCTTCCCTCCATCTCAAAGAATTACACTTTGGACCCTGTCGTTGACTAGACCTCCAGCATCAGCATTTTCTCTGTCCTATGTGGCATTTTTGGACGATTTTATAAAAGAAAAGAGAAATTAAATTCAAAAATTAAAGAAAAGGAAAATTGTAATAAAACAAAAAAAACCCTTCCCACTTCCCCTATTACCCGCTAAAAACGTAGCTCCCAAACCCTGTTTCCTTCTTAAACTTAAACTTAAGCTTCTCTCTCTACGCTGCTAAAAACTCGAAAGCTGAGAGTCCCCGTGAAACCCTAGCCATGGCCCGGAAACGACGGAAGGCGCTGGATGATTCGGCCCCGAAACGACCGGTTGGACGGCCTCGTAAGACTACGGAGGAGGAATCGCGACTGACGACGCCGATGTGCAATCCCGATCGGCTTCCCCTAATCGATCGCGATCCCCTGCGATTGAAGATGCCGTTGTGCAAACTCGATTGGCTTCCCCAATTCAATCTCGATCCCTGCCTCCGGAAACTCGAAATCTGACTCTGCCACCAGATCTGTGTAATCCGCCACGACCCTACTTAATGAATCGGGGTTGATTCCTGTTAACATCAGCCCGAATTTGATGGTCGAATTGGGGGAATCCGCTGCTCCTGGACTGCGTATTCCAGTTGTGACGGGAGAGCAGGTTAGGAATGAGGAGCGTGAGGTGTTGGAGGACAAGTAGGCGGAAGTAGAACAAAAGACACAACTTGGTACTGGACAGGTCAAATCGACACCTTGGGTTGACATTATCCACGGGATTCGTTTTCCTGATCACGGTTTGAATATCTCTTACTGTCCCCACCTGTGGTAGAAGGTGAGCTTGTTGTGGAAGTTGAGGATGAGGACATAAAACCAGAGCTTGAGTTCTCGCAGAACTTGGTCATTATGTATGTAGCAGACAATTCTCTCTCGATGAATGATGTTAAAAACTTTATGAGTAAAGTTTGGACGGGCATCAACCTACCTGAGCTTCACTACAATGAGGAGGGATACTTCATTGAATATATTTTCATGCTCATTCTCATCCTCCAACACTTGACTCCGAAGATAAGACTGCTCCTCCACATGACTGCACCAACCTGACCAACCATGTTCATAGCAACGATGATAGAATCTTCCTGGATTGGCTTTCGATCCCGACGCTGTTATGTTCGTGCTTCTACCACAATCATATTTCCAACAAATTCCTCTAGATTGACCATTAGCCCTAGCACTTGTTCGAGATCCACTAGAAGCCATAACTATTGTACAAGAATAGAGGGCAGAAAAAGAGATTCTAACATGAACAAAAACAACTTGAAAAGGGGTATAAAAAGCCCCAAAATCACCACAAAACCTGACCCCAACGGCTACTTTTTTGAAATTATTTCGAATCAATTACAGATTAGTCCCTGAATTTCGCATTGTCAATTACAGTACCGTCCCTAACGGCTAGTTCCTACAAATTCGTTTAAATCAATTACACCCAGGTCCAACAGCCAACTCCCAAATTACCGAAAAGGGAAGAAAGAAAAAGGAAAAAGAAAAGAAAAGCATTTTCCCACATAATGAAAAGCAAAAATGAAAAGAGGCGATGGCATTTTCGTTAATAAGGTCAACTTTCCCCTCCACATAAGCGCCATGTCAGCTCTCTCTCTCCTCTCCCGTTGACTTTTGGACCTGTTTGTAATTTTTGAAATCATTTAGTACAAATTTTCGGACGACTCTGTAATAATTTGAGTTACAGGGACGAAAATGAAAAGGGTCGATATTTAAGGGGTATCATATATAATTTTCCCATAAATTGATTTATTTCCCACTTGGGTTATGGGCCTTATGGCGTAAAAAGTTAAAAACTAGAATCCATAATTTTTTTTATCTATGAGGTAATTTAATTTCACACAGTATAATTTCCCGCTTATATATCATGCATATGTTTAAGGGATTCTAAAAGAAAAGTAAAGAATTTGAGAAAAATTAAGTTTCTTAGGACAATGTAGATGAAAAATCAGTGTTTTCCCTTTTTTTTGTCGTTTGATAATATTTTTTCAGTTTTCCATGAAAATTAACAATTTTGTGATATTTGTTCTTTTTTCTTAACTCTTTCATTTTTTATCTTTTATTTTTACTAAACAATGTACGAGTACAAACTAATATTATTATTTGACCAGCATATAGTTCTTAGTTACATTCAAATTGATATTGAAACATTAAAGTAATTATAGAAGGTGAAAAAAATTTGGAAAATTGTGAGTATGCAAAATAAGATTAAATAGAGTAATGTAATTTAAATTTATTTGTATTATAATAAATTATTTTCTTATTTTTCAAAGTATCAGTAAATATTACATATGTAATTTGTGCTATGGTGGTGAACATCTATATTTATCAGTAAATAGATTATAGTTATACATCTTGCCAATTAAGAAAAGATATTAACATATGAAAATAATGAATGTTATAAATAAAATAATTTGTACAAAATTGTATAGATCAATGTTAATAATAATAATATAATAATTATAATTATAATTATAATAATTCCTTCTTTAGCTTGAGTATTTTAATAAATATTTTAATTAAATTATTTCTAAGGTATACATATTTAATAGACACTTCTATATTATTATTATTATTGAATTAAGTATATTTTCTTAATAAATATTAGTTTATGTAAAAAATTAAATTATAAAGAGATAATAATTTGTAATGATTTTTACTTTTTCAGATATTTCTACATTTTCCCTTCCTCTAATTTCAATTTCTATCAAAATAAAGAGGAAAAATTACACTCGTCATCACTTTCTTCTCCTTTCTCTTGAAATATTTTAAAACATAGCCTAATAAAAGGTAAAGAAAAGAAAAAGAGAAATATCTGAAAAATTGTAGCCGACGATTGACAAGCTGGAGGTTGGCTTCTCCACCGATATCCACCCACCACTATAAAAAGTTGAAAACCAAATCCCATCACTGTCCCGTACCTTCTTCTCAGGAACAACACCAAGCAGCAGCTAACCGTACCTTCTTCTCAGGTAACCAATTCTCCATTCCTATTAACCAATCAATTCATCTCCTCATATAAATTGCATCCGTTGACTTTCTTTATTTCCCGTCGGATCTAGGTTTCTTTTTTAGCGTTCTTGTGCTCATGAGCTCAATTGTATGGATCTAGGTTAATTGGAGTCTAATTAGTTGTTGTGGTGGTGTTAGTAGGCGGTGAAGATGTCAACACCGTCGAGGAAGCGGTTGATGAGGGACTTTAAGCGGTTGCAGCAGGATCCTCCAGCTGGAATCAGCGGTGCTCCGTATGATAACAACATCATGCTCTGGAACGCTGTTATATTTGGGTATATTGTGTTTTAACTTGTCATTGCGGTTATGGTGACGGTTGTTTTTTTGTTTGTGTTTCGCTAATTTGGTGGTTTTTGTTGTATTGCAGTCCGGATGATACTCCCTGGGATGGAGGTGAGCAGATTTATTATCTCTAATTCGATTTAAGCTCGATTCGATTATTGAATTAGTGATTGTTTTGTAGTAATAATTAGTTTTCAGTAAGAAGTTTCATTAGAATCTTTATGAACTTGACATGCTCCCAAGTACTGGTTTTAGGTCTTTAGGTGTGTCATTTCTCTATTTTCCCTTTTCTATTGTTTATGATAGTACATGTAGATGATGAAACTGTGTTCACTTTTATTATGCCATTTTCCACGCGTGTTTGCACCTATATCTCCTCTACATTTGTGGAAGATAAAATATACTCAGTACGCATAGTTCATCCACAGCTACTTCATAACATGTGGTGATCTCACAGTGATGAGCTGCGATAAGTTCTTTAGAGTCTACTTTAGCAAGCAGCGGTACTTGTCGTTATGTTACTGTGCTTGGTGAATGTGTGTGCCAACTGCTTAGGTCATTATGACTGCTCGGCCCAATTTGTTTTCCTTAGCTTTACTTCCTACTTAACTACGTTGTAGTTTGTACTTTTTTTTAATAAGCCACGGTGCTCTGAGCTCTGTCGGCTTTGTCCGCTGTGCTCTTTGTGCATTTAAAATCTATGAGTGTTTGTCATCATAAAACTAAGATTCAGATTGTAATTGTGAATCTGATTCCATAGACTGTTCATTTCCGCTCCTACGATTTGAATTACTGATTATACTGCTGCTTGCTTATAGGTACGTTTAAGTTGACGCTTCAGTTCTCGGAGGACTACCCGAATAAACCTCCAACTGTGCGATTTATATCCAGAATGTTCCATCCCAACAGTAAGTTGTTCTATCTCATGTCTATTAATACTTCTATCCTGCGTTTTGAATTGTTTAGCCTGGATTTTGTGCTTCAAAACTGACCAAATAAAAGAAAATTGATTCAAGGTTGTGGCTGAGAAACTCTACTTGGATAATAAATATATGTATAAGTGTCTTATGCTGTCAATAGAGTAAGATAAGTGTGGCTACGTCTCTTGATCTGAATCTGTTTTTACTAGTTATTTTCACATGTGCACATTTTATTTCTGAAAGCTAGGGAGATTTTTAAACTCCTGGTAGCTCTCTTACCATTGGGTACCAATAATTTTGCTTAATTTGGTCAGATTTTGCTGTAATTGTGCTTCTTCGAATTTTCACTTGTATTTTGGCTTGGATAGCAGGTAGTTACTTGCAGTGTTCTCATTTTATGTTCCTAGAAATTATGTTACTGTAGATTTCCAAGCTTTTTAATATGCTGTGTAGGGCTACAGTTCCATTGCTCATAACGGTAGTGACGAAAAAATTATCATTACAGGGGTTATATGGTGTGGTGTACCCTGTCATGTATCGTACTTGTGTCAGTTTGTGAGCTATGACCAACTACTAGGTCAAAAATGTCGCTAATATGCTAACTTTTAGTATCAATATAACCAAATTCTCTTTACACGGAGGTAACTAAAAGCATGCAGGTACACCATAATTTTCATTATGCTGGATATGCTTTAAATAAAGAGTTGATGTATTAACTTGTCTTAACAAAATTGCTTATCCTTTTCTGCCGCGCTGGATTCTGCTCCTGTTAAGTGCTAACCCCCAAGTGTCTTTGTTCTCCTTGAATGCAACTTTATGAATTTGGAAAAAACCTACTTGGCAACTTGTGCTTATTTCTTCTCGTGATTTTGGCTGATTAGTTTATGCTGATGGAAGTATTTGCTTGGATATCCTGCAAAATCAGTGGAGTCCAATATATGATGTAGCTGCCATACTTACATCAATCCAGGTACACTTGGGCTCTTAAGGGGCTCTTTTATTTTTTCTTTTCTTTGCCCTATTCTTGACACATAAGTTATGCTTGGGTAATTAGATTAAGAATGAAGTCAAATAATCCAAGTGTTATGGTCCTTGTGAGCTTATTTCTCTTTAGTGCAGTAAGTTAACGAGTACTGGGTAGTCCTCTTCAATATTTGGTGATAACGAGGCATATATGATGAACTAAAACATGTTTGTCTTTGGGAACTCAAACCCCAAAAAGATTAAACAAAAAAGAGTTCCTAAAATGAGTCAGATCAAGTTGAAACCCACGAATGAGATTGCTGAAGTTTAACTTTTATCATGTAACAGTCGCTGCTTTGTGATCCAAACCCGAATTCACCAGCAAACTCTGAAGCTGCAAGGCTGTTCAGTGAAAACAAGCGTGAATACAACAGGAAGGTGCGTGAGATTGTGGAGCAAAGCTGGACAGCAGACTAATGATTCTGTCGAAGGTCTTGTAAGAGTTCTTGTCATCAAAGGCTGGACTTGCAAGGGACTGCCTCATGTTGTTGGGGATGTGTTGCTTCTTAGTGACAAACTAGTTAAAATACTGTTATGCATGACTGTTCAATTTTAGAAATCCGGAATTATAAATCTCTTTGGTGGCTTTATTTATGTACATAATGTCTTTGATGTTGTTGTATCAGCTTCTCAATCGGTATAATGGATATGTTGAACTTACATAATTTTCTTGGCGCTCTTTCTCTGAAGAAGAGACTTTGGTTGTCTTATTAGTGAATATACCATACAACCCTTTACGTAGGATTAGTATTGAAGTAATTCTGGCCAGATAAAGCTTGTGATCTCCCTGCAGATAATCAAATTCCATTGGGGATTTTGTAAATGCATGTAACTGATCAGTGTGCCAGTACTGATCCAGTGTTGGAGCCTAAATCATTCTGTAGCTTGAATATGGACATTTTGGTGTTGGACAGATGCTAACAGTTAGAGCATGAAAATTGAGATCACTGTCATGTGAACTGTCTAATTCGGTTTCGTAAAGAATGTTAAGATGGATTTGCATTTGTCAAGGTCTACCCAACTGGGATAGTGAGATGCCAGAACCTTACAGCATCAGATCAGATCCTTGAGATGCAGCAATACTGCAATACCAGTATTATAATTACAAAATGTCATAAAATTGCACCAATTTGTGAAGCATCTTGGTTAGCTTGGGACAAAAGCACCGCCAATATCCATATTCGGAAAGCACATGTATTGAACCTAGTGCCTAACAGTGTCTCCAATCTAAACCGCTTTTGGTGAGCCTCATTGAAAGAACATGATATACTAACCACAAGGGATATTCTCTCCAACAAACTTGAAAACATATTGGATGGATGTTCAACTATCCAACCCTCATGCTCCTCATACAAATATGGATACGTTTGATTTAACTTAATCCTATCCCTTTCGACTTCCCATCTCTGCCTAATGAGTGACGGTTCCATTATACAACTTACTTAAGTCTTGTAATTCCTAATCTTTATGTAAAGCACATTATGTATGCTCATTCGATTTCATTGAATTCACTTAGTTTTCTAATTCGATTTTTGTAAACGTGGAAAACAGAACAATCACTCTCTTAAAAATTGTCCGACAATATTTAACTGATCTAGTATACCTCGTAATTAACAAGGCGGTGGAAAACTAAAGAAACAAAACAAGGACAATTCTAAGGTCCGACTACACTTGTACGGCTTAACGTACACCATCTCACTTGTATTCATCTGCAACCGTTAGAACACTTGTAAAAGTTGTATTTAAGTTGTACTCAATCATGATCGTTCACGTGTTTGTAAAAATTATACAATGGCAATTCGTGTAAATTTAACCATACAAAATGGATTATAATGTCATTATATAACTTTTCATATAAGTTATTAATTAAATTAACAACCTAAACCAAAATAAATAATATTTGAAAAAAATTATATTTATTTATCAATTCATATTGACCGATCGAGATGGTTTCTACGAAATAAATCAATTTGTCAATGAGCAAATTAAGCACATAGCTGGAGGCCAAGGCCGATGAATGTAAGACCGCCCACTGTGGCGGCTCCAAAGATCGGTCCGCAACCGCAGGTGCCACGACCAATATTTGTACTGTGGCGACCAATTTGAAATCGGTCGCCGCAGTTTTCCCTATTTTCTTTTTTAATTTCAAAAGATGAATAACGGCTATATTTTCGAAATAGATAAAATAACGGTCATATTTGATGAAACATATAAAATAACGGTTATATTTTCACAACAGATAAATTGAGCATCTATAAAAACATGCCCTTATCTACAATATCCACCACAACTTCTTCCTCTTGAAACACACCTTCATCCTCTCAATGACATCCTCTCAACCGATCAACCTCTCATCCTCGTCAAATAAAGATGATAGGCCCGTAGGACCAAAACGGTGGTCGGAAAATGAAGATCGTGCTCTTCGATTGATATGGGATCAACTTTCTTGACGTCCACAGTGGACAATGTTCAGGGGAGCAAGTCGCTTCCGATTCGTGAAGGAGGCATGGATAACGGTGTACTGGAGGATGGAACCGCTTTTGAATACACACCAAGAACCCAAATAGAACTTTGGAAAGGAGCTAGGCGTCTTGAGATAGATAATATGGAGTAGGTCGTAGAACGACTTGCTTTGTTGTAGTTGTTGTTGTTATCGTTGTTCTTGCTTTGTTGTTGTTATCGTTTGTTCTCGTTGTTGTTGTTTTTTTTTACTATTTGTCGTTGTTGTTTATGTTTTTGTTTGTACTTCTAATAAAAAGCGAGTTGTATTGGCACGAAACAAGAGATCGGAAGA